>PYAF01005804.1:114501-128095 GCA_007407185.1 Glycine tomentella | reverse complement strand
CAGCGTGAACTGGCAGAACATCTGACGCCATCCGCGCCATCCTGGCGCTACTCACGCCAACTTCCAGAGGACCTGGCGCTGATCGCGCCATCCCGGCGCCATCCGCGCCACACCCCTGTGTTGGTTTTCTGAGCTGAATCCCCGCGCTGTCGCGCGGGGGTATGGCGCCAACCGAAAATAACGTTGGGTTATCACAGTTTGTGTGCTAGATATCAAGCAACCCCCAAGGAATCTCATCTAATAGCAATGAAAAGAATCCTAAAATATCTAAAGTCTACACCAGAAGTGGGACTATGGTACCCAAAAGGTACAACTATCAATTTAATTGGATATTCTGATTCTGACTTTGCAGGGTGCAAATTAGATAGAAAGAGTACTAGTGGAACATGCCACTTGTTAGGAAGCTATTTAATCTCTTGGCACTGCAAGAAGCAATCATCTGTTGCTTTATTCACTACAAAAGTTGAATACATCTCTGCTGGAAGCTATTGTGCACAAAGTCTTTGGTTGAAACAACAACTTCAAGACTTTGGTGTTGAAATACAGAAGATTCCCTTGCTATGTGATAATACAAGTGCAATCAACATATCCAAAAGTCCTATCATGCACTCAAGGACAAAGCACAATGAAATAAGACATCATTTTGTAACGCCTTGAACTTACTATCTTATTATTATTGATTTTTAGTGAAAATTTCTTTTCAACTTGCTTAAAAATATCAAATCAACATTTCTAATATTTGCTAAAAGATTTTCATCACTAATTGATATTTATAAGTCTTGATGTAATATAAAATAAAGTACAGACTGATATTAATTCTATTACATAGTACAAATAACTAAAATATTTGTCACAACAAAACATCCTCAACCAAACATCTTCAATAAAGTCCTTTCTTCAGAAATCCGCTTGCCAAATCTTTCCTTACTGTTCATCTGCTCGCCCAAATAAAATTGAGGTCATAACAGGTGTCAACCACAGACACAAAATATAGGGTAAGTTTATGATAAACATAATTTAAGCAACAAAATCTATTCAATATGCAGATGTTCATAATAACATCCTCAAAGATGCATGATTCTCTTAGACTCTTATCATGATGCATGATTCTCTTAAACTATTTTGATATTTGGTACCAATTGTCAAGATAGCCCCATTCCTGTGGCACAAAACTTATCCAACCAGTCAAGGTCTCCCAGTGTTGCATAGGTTCTCACCCACACTTCATGTGATCATCATGGGTGGTGTCGCAAGAGTTACCCCCCAGCTCAGACACTTTTTGTCTGAACGCACAAACTCAGTTCCTGCAGCTATCTGACACACCTCCTCTTTGAGGCAACTCTTATACATACCTCCTCTCTGATGCAACTCTTGTACACACCTCCACTCTGAGGCAACTCTTATGAGACACATGAGAATGATTCATTTAATGCATAACTCTTTTCATTTTATCAACTCATATTTATTTTCAACATCAGTCTTCAATCACTGTCTCATATACTTTACTCAGAAATTCAACATAAATCAAGTACAGAACTCAGTTTGATACTCATGTACAAAAAATCAACATATCACTCATGTACAGATGTTTATAGAAACACTCAACAACACATAAAACTTCATTCAAACACTCAATCATGTAACTATAATTCAAGTTCAACAATTTCTTAGATACAAGTCATACTACACAAAACTTCAAGCATTTATTCAAACACAAGCAACACTTAAACTATCTTTATCATAAAACTTCCCCCATACATACCTTGTAACTTCTTTTAAAGCTTATCTTTCTCTTCCTAAAGTGGCTAACTTTACACGTGATTTCTTCAAGATGGTGGGGTCTTTTCCTACTTAATTTAGGCTTTGAAAAGGAGAGGATGAAAGTGAAATGAAAGGGATGTGAGAGAGGAAGTTCACGTGTGGTTTTTTGTAGAAGGGTGGTCTTGAAAATGACCTCCACTTAGGGATCCCCCTTTCCTTTATATAGTGGTTGGAAATTGATATAATATTCAAGGACATTTTTGCCCTTCCTAACTAATTACCTTCATTTAGTTCCATTTTAACTTAGTTTCCTCTTATTCCATTAGATTCTAACTAAGTTCATCATTATTCTTTTACTTTATAGAAAAATCTTCTAAGCCTTAATGATTTCTTTTACAAGTGTCCATTACAAGTGTCCACCACTTTACAAGTGTCCTTACACTTGTCCAAGCTCATGAAACTTCTCCATTCATCTTGCTTTTCACGTGGACAAGTTCTTAGCCAAGGGAAGATTTTTATCTTCCTTTCATTCTTGTATATCATGTTATCTTTTAAATGAAGAAAGATAATCTAATTTCATTTTTACCTTATACATGGCATTTTCTAGTAGGAAGTAAAGTTCAATTTGAACTCTTCTACCTAAAGATAATATTGAATAATATAATTCTAGAGTTTTCCAGAGACTGGCTTCAATTACAATATAAATTACCCATAAGCAGTTTATACAAAGTGCTACATAGACTTTACATATAATACTGCTCTTATCTTAATTCTGATTGTTCTATACTACTTCTGACCATCAAAATTACTAAACTATTTTATTAAATAAGTCTATACATCCTATAATTAAGAGAAAATTCCATAGATCTTGTTTATCATTTTTCCATATTTTTCTGATGCTTGAATTTTTCTGAATAAAGTTTCAAAGTTATTACCTTATAAAATTCATAGAAATTCTATTCTAGGGTTTTCTGTCACAAAGTATTTTGATAATCTGCTATCTAATAGTATTCTGTAATTTCATCAAGTTTCACAAAATCTCTAAGGGTGTCTCAAACAGTTTTAGTCTCAAGGGTATTATGGTAATTTTCAAAGTATCCAAGGGTATTTATGTAATTTTTACCTTAAGGGCATATCTGTAATTTCTGCTTTAAGGGAAGGGTAGTATGGTCATTTCTCTTAGACTACTTTTGTAATACCTCTCATTAATATTTCATACAAACAATCTAAATATAGATCAATCAAATCTCATATAACCTAACACTTACATCAACAGTTGCACAAGAATAATTATACAATATATATTTGCAGTTATTAAATTTTCAGGGTGTTGCACACTTCATCAAAGATCATATCCAAAAGGGTAACATCAAAATTGAATTTGTTGATACTAACAATCAATTAGCTGATATTTTTACAAAACCCTTGGATAGAGATAGATTCTTCACTCTTAGAAACATGCCAGGAATTCTAAATGAATCTAGTGTGTGTTAGCATGCTTTTAATGTGCATATTTACATGAAATCATATCATTCATTGACCATTCATTTCATTTAAAATGCAAATTCGAAAATGCTGCATAAATATTGTTCATGTTGATAAATTCTCTGTAATGATCGATTACCCCTCGGAATAATCGATTAAATTGACTTGAAAAGCTTTTCAGAATGAATTTTGCACTCATGTAATCGATTACAGACGCGGAATAATTGATTATTCTGCTTTCGAAATTATTTCAAAAAGCCAAAGTTCACTGGAATAATCGATTAAGCATCGAATTAATCGATTACACATGTTTAAAAATCTTTTCAGTAATGAAATCTCACTGGAATAATCGATTACCACATATTGTAATCGATTACACATCATCTTCTTCAAATGAATTTCACTTAAATAATCAATTACCACATATCGTAATCGATTAATCAACATTTGTCTGAAATAAACCTCATTGGTTTAATCGATTACACGTCATTTTAATCGATTAAATCTTCTTACAGAACAAATTTTGCTTACGAATTAATTGATTACAGAAGTTCGTAATCGATTATTCATGGAGTTACTGCAAAATCTAACAGAATTTTTTGAAAATTGTAACTGCCCAATTGCCACCTAATTCAAAATTTGAAACTTCTAAGCTTTTATGGTAGTGGGTTAATTCGAAATGACAATTATGTTTTCAAATTTCAAACTTTGGAGCCCAAAATCTTCTAATAATACAGCTCTATGGTGAAATAAAAAATCACACCATTCTCTTCTTCTTCCCTTAAGCCCAACAATGCTTTTCTATCTTTTCTGAGTCTAGATACTCTGCCTTATAGTTTCTACATCTGCTATCACTATGTCCATATCCAAAAGAGTTAAAACCTCTAAAAGAAAAGCTGGTGAAACCTCTAACCCTACAGTTACTATGCTAGATCATTGGTTTCCAACTAAGCATGACAAAATGACCTACCTCCAATTCAATGCTACAAAGCTTATATGCCCTCCCAAACACCTTGACCTTACCTGGTTCACTAGAGAAGGTTTCCATTTCCCTGCTTTGATTGAAGCACAAGGTTTGGAAAAGTTTGTTGAAATGAAGGGTACCTTTTACCTTGAACTTGTAAAGCTATTATGCACCTATGCCAAGGCTTCAATGGATGGGACTATTTTGTCTCAAGTCAATGGGGTAGCCATGGAAATAACCCTTGAAGTTTGGCAAGAAGTGGCTGGTATTTCCTTTGATGGTATAAGGAAATATGAGGAAGAAGCTGGTGGTTAAAATAGAGTAGGTACCTATAGAGGTATGCTTCTTGATCCTCAAATGAGGCTAAATCTAAGACTTAGCACTGGCCCTATGACCCATGAAGATAGACTTCTTCATTACATTATCACCTACATCTTGACTCCTGTAACGCCTCAAATTTCCACTTTATGTTGTATTGATTTTTAATGAAAATACTTTTCCTTTTGTAGATAAAATAGCAAACTAAGGTTTACTAATGAACGATTTCAAATAAATTTCGTCACTAATTAATATTTAAAGGTTCGGTATAACATAAAATACAATACAGTCTGATATTTGTTCTATTACATATTACAAACAACTCAAATATTTCATCATAACAAAACATCTTCAATCGAACATCTTCAACACAGTCCTTCATCAGAACAGTCTATCAATCCCTCTTCACTGTTCATCTACTCACCCAAACCAAATCGAGGTCATAGTAGGTGTCAGCCACAGACACAAAAATATAGGGTAAGTTTATGATAAACATAATTTAAGCAAATAAAACATATGACAATATCCTTAATATGCATGATTCTTTTAGACTCTTATTAATTGGTACCAATAGTCAAGATAGCCCCATCCCTGTGGCACAGAACTGAAATGATCAGTCAGGGTCTCACAGTGTTGCAACAGGATTCTCACCCACACTTCATGTGATCATCATGGGTGGTGTGATTTCCCCACTACCAAGTCACCCCCCAACTCAGACCTCTCTTGTCTAAACGCTCGAACTCAGTTCCTGCAGCTATCTGACACACCTCCTATTTGAGGCAACTCTTATACCTTCTCTCTGAGGTAACTCTTATATACACCTCCTCTGTGAGGCAACTCTTATACACATGAGACATATGAAACTGATTCACTTATTTCATAACTCTTTTCATCAACTCGTATTTATTTTACTCAGAAATTCAATATAAAGTATAGAACTCAACTTTATATTCATGTATAGAATCTCAGCATATTATTCATGTACAGAAATTTATAGGAATACTCAACAACACATGAACTTCATAGAGATTTATAGACGCACTCAACAACACATGGATTTTAGAGAAATTCATAGAAACTTTTAGCAACATATGAACTTCATAGAGATTCATGGAAACACTCAACAACACATGAACATTCAAACACTTATTCAAACAAAAACAACACTTAAACTATCTTTATCATAAAGCTTCCCTATACATACCTTGTATTCTCCTAGAAAAAGCTTGTTTTTCTCTTCCTACTTGGCTATCTTCTTCCACGTGATTTTCCTAAAAGGTGGGGTCTCTTCTACTTTGTTTTAGGCTTTGAAAAAGGGAGAATGAAAATGAAATGAAAGCTATATGGAGAAGGTATTTCACGTGAGGTTCTTTGTGTATGGTAGCTTGAAAATGACTTCATTTTGGACCCCCTTGCTTTATATAGTGGTTGGAAATTAATAAAATATTCAAGGACATTTTTGCCCTTCTTAACTAATTTTCCTTATTTAGTTCCATTCTAACTTAGTTTCCCTTCATTCCATTAGATTCTAACTAAATTTATCCTTATTCTTTTAGATTCCAACCAAGTTCATTATGATTCCATTACTTTATAAAAAAATCTTCTAGGTTCATTATAAGCCATACAAGTGTCCTACCACTTGTTTTGATCTTAAAGCTTGCCTTTCCAAGTGTCCAAGTTCATGAATCTTCCTCCTTATCCTTGCTTTTCACATGGACTTATGCTAGGCCAAGGAAAATTTTTATTTTGCTTTCATTTATACATATACCATGTTATTTTGTAAATGAAGAAAATTAATCTAATTTTTATTTTTACCTTATACATGGCATTTTCTAAGAGGAAGTCAAGTTCAATTTGAATTCTTCTTCCTAAAGATAATATTGAATAATGTAATTCTAAATTTTTCCAGAGACTTACTTCAATTACAATATAATTTGCCCATAAATAGTCTATATCGAGTGTTATATGGACTTTAGATATAAAACTGCTCTTTATCTTAGTCTTGACTGTCCAATACTTATTCTGACCATCAAAATTACTAAACCATTTTATTAAATAAGTTTATGCATCCTACAATTAAGAGAAAATTCCATAGATCTTGTCTATTATTTTTCCATATTTTTCTGAAGTTTGAATTCTTCTAAATAAAGTTTCAAAGTTATTATCTTATAAAATTCATAGAAATTCTTTCTAGTATTTTCTATCACAAAATATTTTGATAACCTGTCATCTAAGAGTATTCTATAATTTCATCAGGTTTTCACAAAATTTCTAAGAGTGTCTCAGACAATTTTAATATCAAAGGTATTGTGGTAATTTTCAAAATATCCAGGGGTATTTATGTAATATTCACCTTAAGGACATTTCTGTAATTTCTGTTTAATAGTAAGGGTAATATGGTCATTTCTCTTCAAACACTTTTGCAATATCTTTAATCAATATTTACCCAAATAATTTAAATATAGACTACTCAAATTTCACATAACCTAACATTCATGTCAACAATTGCACAAGAATAATTCATACAACATCTATTTTACAGTTATCAAAATAGAACTTGTTAGTAATGATAATAACACCAAGAACAAATGAACAAGATTACTTGAAGAGATGGAGATAAAGAAAATCAACACAAGCAATTTATACTGGTTCACTTCTCAAGAGAAGCTACATCCAGTTTCTTCTAATCAACACTAGATTAGAGTTCCACTATTATAAAATTCAGTTCTTACAAGCTTTACAACAATCCCTCTTTATCAACCCTAGATAAAGAATAGAAATCTAAAACCTATTAGACTCCTAATGATCAAGAACAAGAGAACACTACTCTGTTCTTCCCTAGAAAACACTACTCTATAATAAGCTTCAAAGAACCCTTTACAATAGCATCAAATAACAAAAATTACAAAAACGAAATTACACTCAAAGATTATGGAGAGAAACAACCTAATGATCCAATGAATATGAATGCATATGAGTTACCAATCAAGGTTGAGTTGCAAAAACAGAATTTTAGAACATGCTCTCCATTACTCTTTTGAAATCTCTTACCCAAGAAATCATTCAATACCCATGAAGATTAAAGAGTGGGACAAGAAGTAAGTAAATTCAGAAAATCACTTTCTAACTCTTAGAAGGCTTTTGTATATTTAGAAAATTTGAAGTGTTCGAGTTATTTTTCAAGCCAAGTCTTCCTTCTATTTATAACAGATTTTTGTAACAACCTATAATCGATTACATTCGCCAAATAATCGATTAAAATGCTTTAAGTAATCGACTAAAGTGTCAATTAATCGATTAAAGTGTTCAAGGCTCCATTCTGGGTTTCACAACGAACAAGATAATCGATTAACCCGAGTTGTAATCAATTAAATCAGAAAAGTTTTGTTTCAGAGACAACATGTGTAATCTATTATGAATATCGGTAATCGATTAAGGCAGTAAAGGTTTTTTAAGAAACAAGCCTATGTAATCGATTACGAATAATGGTAATCGATTAAATTAGTGAAAACATGATTTTCAAGATAGCTTGTGTAATCGATTACTATAAATGGTAATCGATTAAAACAGCAATGTATTACTTTTGATTTACACTATGTAATCAATTACAAATGTTTGGTTATCGATTAATATATGCATTAAAGTTTTTCCAGTTTTAAACACGAACCAAATAATCGATTAATCCGTGGTGTAATCGATTAAAATGTTCATCAAAGCTTTTCCAGTTTTAAACATGAACTAAATAATCGATTAATCTGCTATGTAATCGATTAAAACAGTGAAATTACATTTTTCCAAAAACATTACCAATTTAGTTCTTTTTCAAAATAGCTTTGATTCTTTGATGGAAACACTTAAGCATGTAAATGATTATATGCATGCAAATGCAAGGATCAACAAATTGACTTCTCATACACTTCATTTTGGATTTCAATCTTCAAGGCATGTGAAAAGCTCAAAACATTCTTCTAACTCAAAAGCTTCATTCTTCTTGTTGCTCCCCCTATATCCAACAGTACTATGGGTACTAAGGGGCATGTCACTCTGTTTGGAACTCCTTTGAGACTCAGGGCTGATCACCATGGGGGAGCGACCAGTGCACGACAGGGTGACCTCGACGAGATATTGCATCATTTACCTAGAGAGGTTATTTCTATGAGGATGGTACCACATTGCATTTTGAGAGTTGAGTCAGGTGCATGCATCATTCTAATCATGATTGATTTGAGTTGTGGAAAAATGAATGACTAGTTGATTGCGTGGTTTGAACTTTTTGATTATTGAGAATGATTGTGGTTGTTATTGTTGTTTATTTCTAATTATTATCATCTGGTGCTTGTTGATTTGTATATAATAAACTCACCCTTGCAATTTTTGTATTGCGTGGGTGGTACCTGTGATGATAGCGAACCTTTGTTCATGGTAGCAGATGATCAGCAATAGGTGATTTTGAAGAGAGATTTCTTTTGCTGGAGCCGCCAAGCCAACGTGACAACATTGAAATTTATTTTGGGAGAGAGTTGTGTTTTGTTATCAACTCTTTCTTAGTTGGTTCCTTGTTTCTCTTTGATCGAACATATAATCTCAGGCTTATATATATGTAAAAACTGAGTTATGTTCTGATATATGAATAATATGTATATGTTTCATATATTTATGTACTTATTTATATATGTACGCCTTTTGATGAATGTATTATCGTGAAAAATTTACCCTAATTTTTATAATCAAATTAATGGAATTTTATTAAAAATTTAAAATTTCATGTTTAGAGTTGTGATATCGTAGCGACGAGGCGGGTCATTATGTAACGCCTCGTTTTACTATCTTGTATTTTATTGATTTTGAATGAAAATTTCTTCTTCACTTACTTTAAAATTATCTTAGTTATAAATTTCACGGAAAATTATTTTCTTCTTGCTTAAAATAATTCATGTGAAAGGTATTAACTTCGCTTATTACCCTTTTTATAAAGAAATTGTTTTATTCTATAAAATCTCTTTTTCTTCTTTTCCTAGATTGATTCTAAACGAATTAATTATCATCAAACGTTTTTAAATTCAAAACAAAATAATATACTGTACAAAATATAGTTTAATATAATACGGTCCAAAATACAGACCAACAGACTAATCCAAAGTCTAGTACAAATTACATATTATCAGAGTAAACACAAAAACGCAAAATACAAGCAATCCAAGCTTCCTTATCACATCTTCTTCATAACCATCCATTGCTTAGGCTTCACTGTGTCTCTGCTCACCCAAATAAATTGGGGTCATCACAGGTGTCAACCACAGACACAAAATAGGGTAAGTTTATGATAAATATGGTTCAAGTCATATAGTATTTATAGCATACAGATAATCATACAACATACTCATCATGCGATGCATGCTCATCTTCTTTATATGATGCATGAATCTTTCTCAAATTCTCATCAATTGGTACCATAGTCAAGATAGCCCCACTCTCTCTCTGTGGCACAGAACTTATCCATTCAGTCAGGGTAGGTTAGTGTTGCAAATAGGAAGGTCACCTCCACCCATGTGATCATCATGGTGGTGTGGTCCTCACTGCCACTACCCCCCAGCTTAGACTCCTCTTGTCTGAACGCATAGACTCAGTTAAGCTATCTGACACATCTCCTCTTCACGGACTAGCCCTCGCCAAGCATATGCATATGAAACATGCATAAATGAATTTCTTTTTATCTCTTATTTACTCTTCAACATTACTCTTCACTTTATATCTCATACACTTATATTTTCAACATGGAACTAACACAGAGTTCAACAACATGTAAAACTTCTTCCACTGATCACATAAAACTTTATAAAAGTACTCAAGTATACAACCATAGTTCAACTCCATAGATTTCTCAAAGACAAGTCATAATACATCAAAACTCAAGCATTTGTTCAAACAAATAATTCTTAAACTATCTTTATCATAAAGCTTTATAAGAACTCATGAAATCCATAAATATTCATAACACAAATATTCCAAATTAAAACAATACTTAAACCATCTTTGTCTCTTTAAAACATTTTATCAAACACATGGTGTGCTTTCATAGAAACTCAACAACACAGAGAATAATACATAATTTTTACTAAAGCACTCAACCATGCAAATATAATTCACATCCAACAACTTCTTATATATATATATATATATATATATATATATTTCACAAGATTCAAACACTTATTCAAACAAATCGTCACTTAAACAAAGTAACACTTAAACTATATTTAGCATAAACTCCCCTATACATACCTTTGTTCTTCCTTCTTAAAAACTTGATAACTTCTTCCTAACAGCCCTTAGATCCCACGTGAACTTCAAGATGCTAGGGTTTGTGTTATACTTTTATTCTTTGAAAAAGTGGAAAGGTGAAAAGATGTAGAATTTGGAAAATGAAAAGATGAAAGGAATATGAGAAGTGTTGCACATACACTTCCTTGGAAAAGCTTGAGTTTTTGGTTCCGCTCACTCCTTTATATAGTGTTGAAAAAATGGTTTTAAATGCTTAGCCATGAAAATATCTCTTAAGTTATGATTACTTAGCTTTCCAAATGGACCAATGGCAAGACTTCTTGCTTTTAACCATCCAAGTGTCCATTTTCTTGATTGTTCTCAACATTTCTCCATTCCTCTTGATATTACACGTGCAAAGGCTTAGCTTGGAGAGCAATCTTTTCTAATTTCCTTTTCTTCGTTCTTGAATTTTCTCAAAAACCCATTTTAGTAAAATATTGATTTTGGATTTGTTAATCGTTGGATCTCCTTAAAATTTTAAAGGAACACTCCTATCTCACATATGTAACTTTTGACCGTTGGGATTGTTGAAATTATGTCTAGAACTGTCCACGTGTTCTGTCAAAGGGACAAGATAAGATTTTTGCCTTTTAAGAAAAAATCTACTTAAACTAAATCTACACCATATAAATGTTTTGACACTTTTCCAATTCATGAAGCCTTCTCTTAATCTCCTTCCAAGTGTCCCTTTGAGTTGGCAAAATCATGAAGCTTCACCATTGCTTCACATAAATGTTAGAGGAAAAATCTTCATCATTTGTCTTACAAGTGTCCTAACACTTGTATTTCTCACATGGCTCACTTTTGCAAGTGGCTTTCATGAATATTTTCTTCCTTTCTACATGGTTACATGCTCTTCATACCTAAGTTTTCTTTTATACCATTGGATGCTTAAGAAAAACCTAATTCCACTTATGGTTTCCTGTCACAACTATTTTGATAATCTGCTATCTAAGAATATTCAGTATTTCCATCTCTGTATTTCCATCAGGTTTTCACAGAATCCCTAAGAATATCTGATCATTTCTGGCTTGAAGGCATTATGGTAAATTCATCCTTCATCCTAGGGCATAATTGTCATTTGCATCATAGAAATATCTTATTCAAAATATCTAAGGGTATTCTTGTCATTTTCAAAATATCCAAGGGCATTTATGTAAGTTTTCAATTTAAAATATTTTTCTAAAATATCTAGGGCACTTTTGTAATTCTTAAAAATATCCAAGGGCATTATCGTCCTTTTACCCTCAAGGGCATTTTTGTCATTTCAAATTTACGATAAGGGCAATATGGTCATTTTTTCAAAACATTTCCGTAATGTCTCTAATTGATATTTCATCCACATAATCAAATCTTTCCTAACTTAAGACTTTCATAAATATCTATTGAACTATAGTTATGAAATTTTGGGGTGTTACACATTACATTTCTTGAGCTAGACTAGTTTGTTGATGAGGGATTCGAATTCCCTGCTATGCTGGAGGCTCAAGGGCTGAGTTGGTAAAAGTGTTTTACACTTATGCCAAAGCAAGTATGGATGGGGCCTCCGTTCCCAAGTGAATGGAGTTGCAATGGAGATTGATGAAGTCGTTTGGAATGTAGTAGCTGAAAGATAGGGCCTTGAAGCCCGAAGGCATGTGAGAAAAACAAAATTTTTCAAGCGGAAACACACATACCACACAAGAATCATTTTTTAGGACATAGATGTTACCCTGTTTATATTCAAAATTTGATGATCAAGGATAGGCTTGAAGATACAAGTCCTCTAATATTGATCCACACCACTTCTTGTCAAGACTCAAGAATACTTCTTGAAGGCTACCAACAAACAACAAAGGAGGCAGGCTAGGCACACCAATGGAGAGGAAGAAGGTTAGGTTTTAAAGTGTTTTTACTTATCTAAGAGGCTCACCAATAGATGATATTGGTGGCTGAATTTTCAGCCAAAACTCACACAAAGGGGCACGTGAAAATAGAGGAAAGTAGATAGGGTTTTTCCTCTAAAAACTATTAGAGAACTATGATCACAATAGCACACTTTACAGAAGAGTTTGAGTCAGATTTTTTTAACCAAAATTTCTGATCATGAAGCATCCCACACGTAAAGAAAAGATAGAGTTGTTGCATTTCAAAAATTGCCAACAACCTCCTATCTTATCCTCCTAACACCAAGTCAATTACTTGGGATTTATTTTTTGCCAAATGATAATCATATATCAGCCGTATGTAAGCCCATAATCATCCCCCAAACTTCTTCCTAAAATAGGACATGATCTGATAAGATGCTAGTTGAATTCAAATTCAAATCTAGCTCTTATCTTCTCCTTTTGATATGAAACTAACTACTATAGTTAATTCATATTTAAATTCAAATATTTAAATTCAAAATTTAAATTATCAAATTTAAATATTAGATAATTAATTTAACTATTTAAATTAATTAATAATGTCTTGGACTATCCATGCCCATTAACTTCATTCATACGCCCCTCTCTCTTTAAGATAGATATCAAAACTCCTTCTTGGGCCATTAACCATTATTAGGCCCAAAACCTTTAATGCTATAATGTCATGACAATAAAGTGTTAGTGTGTGACCCATTAGGCCCAACATAGCCACTGACATAAATGAGTTTGGGCCCAACAAGGCCACTACCCATTTAATGACAACACAGAGCACTAGCAATGCTTTGTTGCCCCAGAACTAGTTAGGTAAATGACAAGATCATCCTATTAAATCTAT
>PYAF01005804.1:74725-102024 GCA_007407185.1 Glycine tomentella | reverse complement strand
TTTTTTTTTTTTTTTTTTTTTTTTTTTTTTTTTTTCAATATTAAGCTTTGTTGTGTCTGGCTTTGTAAACTTGTTTTTTGCACAATTGAGTTTTTGTTGGAGTCTTTGATTTTGGTTTTCCAATGTTGGTTTTGAGTTCCTTCTGTGAGTAATTTCATTGAAGTGGGATTATTGCTCTTGTCTATTGGTGACTTTGTCTGTTTCCATTACTGGTGTTAAAATTAAGTTTGGTCAAAGCCAGATCTTTTGATTCTTTATGTGGTCACGAGTATGTAAATATTCTCTAATGTTTTATCTCAGGTTGCTCCTTATGAAAGGCCTGCGTTGAGCAAAGGATTTTTGCTTCCAGAAGGTATAGACTCTCCTCGTGACACGTTATTAACTGGTTATTTTGAGTTATGAGTTTCTATCAGAAGTATCTTGTGCAATAATTGTTGATGAAAGTAAAAAATGGTCCTCTTGGAACTATTTGAACTCTTCTTTGTGTCAGTTACTCCATTCCTTTGCAACATGTTCTGTTTCCTTTACATTAAACATGCACATCCCCCTCTGATTATTATATGGCTGAAACCTTTACATTTGAAAAAGTCTTAACTTCCTGTTAACTGTATCTCCATCAAGTTTTGAAATTTGAATATCACAACCAAGATAATTATGTCTGTTACTCTGAATCTTCAATATATTGCTCTTGAAAATTTCTGTTTACTTTTGGTGAACAATAACTGTATTTAGTTTTGGCTCCCTGTGGGGAGTATCGCATAGTTATTTTTCAAAAAAATCTGACATTTAAGTATGGAGAAGAATACCTGGCTGATTTTGCAAGTATATATTTAGGATTGTATTCCAAATAACCTGAATATTTTCTGTAAATTTGAAGGATTGTGTTAGGGCCCAGGAGTTTAATGACCCATCAAAGCAGCAGCACATCAGCCTTAGATTTTGCAAGTATATATTAGAATGAGTAGGAAGGGAAATGATCAAAATTAGGAAGCTGAATGTTAGTTAGTCAGCTGGTGGGAAGGGATCTGTTAGGATTCCAGAGCGCAAGACTGAGAAGTAAAGAGAAAAGGGTGGGATTAAACCCTTGAATTATCATTGACAGAAGAAGGAAAAATGGGTTACGCAAAGGAACTATCTCCTTTCTCAATGGGCAAGCCAGTTTACAGCAAAGATGAAATCTGAAAAGTGTCCTCTCACTGATTAGAAAGTCTATTAAAATAGACTTTCTATAACAGAAGTGGCTAACCCCCTAACCCTTTTTAGTGCCTCATAGCCTATACAATAAGAGGCTTAGATCCTACTTATTTTTAAAACTTCCTCCTAACATAGACATGCCAAACCTTCTCAGCTGGTGCCATGTTTTGCTCGTTTTTGCCATGCCTAACAGGATCTGTCCCGTATAAAGATCCTTATAGGAAGTTCTTTGCATTCTCTGGAGGAGCCTGGCTCTGGGATTACAAGGGAATACTTTTCCTTGCAATATTTCTGTTTACAGTAAATAATATATATAGTATATACCTCTTCCATTTTGAATTCTCAGTCTGTAACAGATTGAACTGGGAACAGAGTATGGTATTTGCATTAGGAGGATTTCATTTCCTTATGGTTCAAATATTGTAGATAGATTAATCTATTCCTGTGTTGTCTTTCTTCCATATTTTAGTTTTTTCCTTGTTTGCAAAGTTTATGTAATGAGTTGTTGCTGAAATTACTTTGCATCATACAGCTGCTGCCCGGCTTCCATCCTTTCATACCTGTGTTGGTGCAAATGAGGAGAGGCTAACTCCAAAATGGTATAAAGAGCATGGTAATTATATTGTTTTTACATCTTGATGTTTTTCTTTTTTATGTTGTAATTTATCAAGGACACTTCTCTTTTCCCCCTTTGAAATGAAATGCAGTGAATGATTTTGATAGGATCCAGGATAAGCTGTTAGTAATATTCTATTGCTGTTAGTTAATATTCTGTTGCTGTTAGTTAGTTAGCTGGGGAGGGGTTAGAAATTATAAGCAAAAAGTATTAGGAGGCTGTGACACCTCGAATAGTCACAACTGTAACACCAGGAGCTAGTCTCCAATTCAGCAATAAAGATTCATTCTTTTCCTTCTTTCTCTCTAAATCTGGTCCAGTTCCTAACACTGGAATCAGAGCTCCAGATCTTGGGGCTGTGAGGAGTGCATGGGTTCGAAAACAAACAGCAAGATGGAGGTAAGATTGGAGGTCCTGGAACGTGCCATGGAAGTAACCCGAGAAGCTACCCAGCTGAACCGCGAGATGATGGAGACCAATTGGGTTGCGATTGAAACCCGATTGGGTGCGATCGAAGAGGTGTTGCAGAAACTGGCAGCAACCCTTGGAGAGTCCTGCGATGGCGGAATCGATTCAGGTGAAGGGGGCGAAGGGCCGAAGTCGGGAAGGAGAAGAGGAGAGGGCAAGGCAATGGCGGAGCATTGAGATGCCGGTATTTGCTAGAGAAGACCCAGTGGGGTGGGTGTCGCGAATGGAGAGGTATTTTCGTCTCCAGGCAGTAAGGGATGATGAGAAATTAGATTCGATTCTGGTAGCTATGGAGGGGGAGGCTTTGGCTTGGTTCCAGTGGTGGGAATCTTGGAGTTCTTCCCAATCTTGGGAGGGTTTCAAGCTGGCCTTGGTATAGAGGTTTCAAGGTATGAGTGTGGCAAGTCCTTTCCAAGCACTGTTAGCATTAAATCAAGAAGATACTGTGCAGAGCTACATTGGGCAGTTTGAGAAGTATGTAGGAGCTAGAAAAGGATTGGATGAGATCTTTCTGAAAGAGATCTTCTTGAAGGGGTTAAAGGAGGAAATTGGGACAGGAGTTAGGGTGCATGAACCCAAGTCACTGTTGGACACTATGATGAAAGCAAGACAAGTGGATGAAAAAATTAGGGTGCTGGGAAATATGCCAAGAATGAGTAAAGGGCCTGAAACAATTCAGAAGCCCAGATTCTTGGGTTCAAGAAATGGGAGGGAGTGGCATCAGGACAATAATGGAAGGGAGACAGTAGGAGGAGCTAATAGTAAGGACAGTAAATCTGTCCAAACTGTTGGTGCAGAGGATAATGGCTGGCAAGGTAGAAGAACCGTCCATAGACTGTCACCAGCAGCAGTAAATGAGAAAATGAGGAAGGGAGAGTGTTTTACATGTGAAGAAAAGTATCATCCAACACATGTGTGCAAGAACAAGCAATTGAGGTTGATGATTATGGAAGAAGAAGATGAAGGAGATCCTTGCTGAAAAATACAGGTTTTTCCTCACCTTGACCTTGGGGACAAGGTCCATCTTGAAGGGGAGGGTGTTGATAGGATCCAGGATAAGCTGTTAGTAATATTCTGTTGTTGTTAGTTAGTTAGCTGGGGAGGGGTTAGAAATTATAAATAGGAGGTGGGTGGCTGAGCAAGAGGCAGCTTGTAAGCAGAAAGTATTAGGAGGCTGTGACACCTCGAATAGTCACAACTGTAACAGCAGGAGCTAGTCTCCAATTCAGTAATAAAGATTTATTCTTTTCCTTCTTTCTCTCTAAATCTGGTCCAGTTCCTAACAGATTTCTTTGGCTGTTATTTATTGTTTCCTGTGTAGTATTTATTTCATACTGCAAAGGTCTAGTTCAATAGTTGATTCCATCTAGATCCAGCAATCCAGCTGTATCAACATTTTCTGAGTGAAAATTCTGTTAAGACCAATTTTACTTAGTTTTGGGGTGAATTGTTTTTACGTGAAGAATTTTTAAATAAAATTAGCTAAATTAATACTCTAGCTAGCTATGTTGATGGTGGAAGTTAATGCATAAAGGCATGTAATGTCATCTCTGACCTGCTTTAAATTTATTACTTTGTTTGATCATGTCCACTTGCATTCAGTGGCGTGTTGAGTCCAGGAACAATTTAGTATTGTCACAGGGTAATATATTTCTGGCATTTATTGGCAGAATCTAAAATTCACCTATGAACATTATGTATGGCAATCAATCATTTGTATTTGTGGTTCCCCAATATCTAGATGAAGTATTGGTGGTCAAAGTAAGAAAGCACTGACTTAAATGCACTGCTTGACGACTTGTTCATTGCAATTGGTAATTAGTATTCATGTGTAATGCTAGAAAGTAATTTTCTGTTTTAAATTTCCAAATCTTTTCATCCGTTAATGATGCTGGCTGCTGAAAAGAATATTATTCATCTCTGTTTCATGTTTCCATGATGTTATTTAAAGAGATTCCTATCCTGAATATCTGATTATTTTACAATTGCTATTATTTTATTTTCAGGTATTGAATTAGTTCTTGGAACTGGAGTTAAATCTGCTGATGTGAAACGTAAGACCCTATTAACTACAACTGGAGAGACCATAAGTTACAAGATTCTTATTGTTGCTACCGGTGCTCGGGTACTAAAACAAATCTCTCAGACAGAATTTCCCTACTTAAAATAATCAGTTTGTCTTTCCAAAGAGCTTGCATGCATTGTTTTGAAAAGAGTAGCAAATGAAAGTTGTGGCTATTTGCTATGTATTTCTAGTATTTTCTTTTTTATTGATTTTTAAATTTTGTAATGCAATATCACTGCCTTTAAAAGAGATGTGAAATCTATCACTTCCTATACAGTATATTAAACACCTGCAATGTCAATTGTAGGCTTTGAAGCTGGAAGAATTTGGGGTCACTGGATCAGATGCAGAAAATGTCTGTTATTTAAGAGATATAGCAGATGCAAATAGGCTTGTTGATGTTATGCAATCTTGTCCTGGAGGGAATGCTGTTGTCATTGGTGGTGGATACATAGGCATGGAGTGTGCAGCGTCTTTAGTGATCAATAAAATAAATGTAACAATGGTCTTTCCTGAGGAACATTGCAGTAAGTAAATTCTTCTAAAACTTCTGTCAACTCAAAATTTATGCATAATGAGATGTTTATTTGCGTTAGTCTGAATAAAATTCCACTTGTAGCTCTAATAGATGAAAACAACTTATAAAACTGATAGATATCCTCAATGTTTTGTTTATTTTACAGTGGCTCGATTATTTACCTCAAAGATAGCAAACTACTATGAAGAATATTATAAATCAAGAGGAGTAAACTTCATTAAGGGAACTGTGCTGTTATCATTTGATTTTGACTCCAATAGGAAGGTACTTATTTTTTTATTTTATTTTATTTTTGAAATTTCTCACTTGATATGGTGGTTTGGTCATATGAGAAGACTAATATGCCCTATTGCACTAATGCCCTAATAATAAGAATTGATAATTTGTTGATAGCTCAATAAACAAATATAAAGGAAGACCAAGGAAAACTCTTTGAAAAAAAATTAAAAAGACTTCGATCTAAATGATAATTCCAAACAATTGGTTTTTGATAAAACACAATAGCATTGTACGATACATGTAGCTAACGCACCTAGTAGGAAATGGCCTTTGCTGTTGTTGCTGGAGAAAAAGACTTTCTATAAAGGAAAACTAAAATGGGAGGTTGATTGTGTTAGGAACCCACTTAAGCACGTAGAGAGTGATAGAGAGAGAATGAATCTGTTTGTATTAAGCAAGAACTCTGTAACAGAACCAAGTACACAATGTACCACAAAAGAGCATTCTCCTTTCACACTGCCAACAACAATAATTAGAATGAACATACCCTCGCACTGCCCCAAGTGGCTTATTTATAAAAGCCCCTAATTTACACCTTTGCCCTTTCTCCTATAATAGACCTTTAAGGTCTGTTTGGGCATTTCTAAAGGCAGTTCTGATTCATGCCTAACAGATTGTGCCAAACCTTTTCCAATTCAAACTGAAAGTTGGTGAATTCTCCTGAAAAGATTTTGTAATCCCTGAACCGGTAGATAATAGGGGGTTCTTGTTTATTAGTTGGAAGTGAAAATTTCCTGGTTGATAGGGTTCTTTGACAACTAACCATATCCATATCCTAGAAGAAAGTGATTAGAAAGAATCGCACCAATTTGACTGTGGTTGCATCATGCCTGTGATCGATTCAACTATAACTGATTGGCTCTTTTGACAGGTTACAGCTGTTAATCTTAGAGATGGAAGCATGCTATCTGTGGACATGGTTGTGGTAGGAATTGGCATACGTCCAAATACAGGGCTGTTTGAAGGCCAACTTACTTTGGAGAAGGGTGGAATCAAAGTAAATGGGATGCTGCAGTCAAGCAACAGCTCAGTCTATGCCATAGGAGATGTTGCAACATTTCCAGTCAAAGTAGTTGGGGAAACGCGAAGACTTGAGCATGTTGATTCAGCACGGAAAGCTGCAAGACATGTTGTTTCTGCCATAATGGAACCAAACAAAACGGGAGAATTCGATTACATTCCTTTTTTCTACTCTAGAATCTTCACACTGTCTTGGCAATTTTATGGTGATAATGTTGGGGAAGTTGTCTATTATGGAGATATGTCAGGTTGTGCATTCGGAGCATACTGGGTAAGCAAGGATCACCTTGTTGGTGCTTTCCTTGAAGGCGGAACTAAAGAAGAGTATGAAGCCATAGCCAAGGCCACTAGGTTAAGACCAGCAATTGAAGATTTGACTGAACTGGAGAGACAGGGTTTGAGGTTTGCTGTTACAGTTAGCCAGAAATCTGTGGCCTCACCCCCAGTTGAGGTTAGGGCCTCAGACCTACTTTTGGAAAAACCATTATATGCTTGGCATGCTACAGCTGGGGTTATTATTGCTGCGTCAATAGCTACATTTGCATATTTTTATGGGAAAAAACGCCACAGATGGTGAAACTTTTAAGAAGATTACCAATTCAGGGTTAAGGGTGTGAACGGAGTATAGACAGATTTGCAAGTTGTAACATTGATAAGCCTAGGACTAGGATATTTTGACATGTAATTGTATCCTATCCAATTTGTTGGATGACCATTCTTCAGTTCTATTGTTCATATGGGATGTTGTACCAGAAGCAAAATATAAATGGCCATCATTTGGAAGATATTCCTATAGCAAGAGTCCATGTATTATCTAATATTCCTACATATTCATAAAATATCGTGGTTTTGGTCCTATTTATAACCTTTTGTACATTGTGCTAGCCAAAGGATGCATAGGATTTTACTCCGTCTAATGTCTAGAGCTCTGCAAACATCATATCTAGAATTGGGAAGTTATGGATTCAAATTCCAATCCTAGTTCAGAAAATAGATGTGGACATCACTTACCAGTTATATAATTTATCAATTTCAAATTGTTCCTTTTTCTTTTTTTTTGCTGCTTCAAATTGGAGCAAATTTGTCAATGAGATTGTGACTCAAAAGTCAGAAGTGCAAACAATACAAAGACAAGTTAGTGTGCAAGTTCATTGGAACCAGAAAATGTGTTTATCCTGTTAAATTAAAAGGGAGGTTTGTTAGAACTGTAGGGTGGAGAGTCATTGTAGAATGTAGTCATTCATATGTTGGTCGTTTAAGCGGTGAAGTAAAAACTATGGTTAACCAATTGCCCAAAAACATGGTGAAGCTTGGTCAAATTTTGTTGACAATCAAAGATCATGACCAAACAAATTTCAGCACCATCAAAACCATATACAATGAACGTTAGAAATATCGTCATGAACAAAGGGGACCAAGAACGAAAATACAACATATGGTGAAGTTGATAGAACACAATGAATATGTTTACTGGTTTAGATGATTGGACAATGAAGATGTAATAAAAGATATATTGTGGACACATCTAGATTCCATCAAACTCCTAAATTCATTTTCAAAAGTGTTGATTTATGATACAACTTACAAGACAAACACATATCGTCTTCCACTGTTGGAAATTGTTGGTATCACTTCAACAAACATGACTTTCATTGTTGCCTTTGCTTATTTAAATTATGAGGGAGCAAATAATTTTCAATGGACTTTAAGTAAGGTGAAAGGATTATTTGTCAAAAATGATGTGTTACTTTATGTTATTGTCAATGATAAGGATCTTGCTTTCATGAATGCATTGGAGACTATTTCCTTCTTCAACTAACTTGTTATGTGTGTTCCATATTACAAAGAATGTTAGCATAAAATGCAAAATCCTCGTGGATAAGGCTAAAGAATGACAAAATATCATGGGTGTTTGGGAACTATTGCTGCAGTCTTCGGATGAAGAATCATATAATGACTGCTTGAAAAGATTTACAAATCGGTGCACACTTTATAAAATATTTTTTGATTGTGTTCAAAATACATGGTTGACACCTTTTAAGGAGAAGTTTGTACAAGTGTAGGTTGATCATGTGATGCATCTTGGAAACACAACAACAAATAGGCACATCAATTATTTGGCATTGTTTTTTTTTTTTTAACGTTTCATTTTTTAAAATTAAAAGTATTTTTTACATTTCATTTTGTCACATAATAGTGTTCTTTCTCGCAATCTGTCCTTTGCTAGCATTAAGACTATACTCGGTTTAGATATTGTACTACCGTGGCTTCTATGTGAAATTGAGAAATGCATTCCCTCAAAGGTTCTCGTATTCCTTATCTGATTTTATTCATATTTGTTTCTGTCTTAGGTCATGCTTTGCTATTGGCAAAAGCGAAATGAAACTTTTGCCGCAAATCTCCTCACGATCCAATGGGGCATTCTGCCGATTACTATAACCATTTAAACGTTGCCTACTTAATTGATAACGGGAATGCTCTACACAATCTGCAGACCATTTGGACCATGATAAGACAAAGCAAACTCGAATCTTGTCAAATGATCATCATGATTTGTAGATCCGTCGTAGAGCTCCATTGTCGACAGCTATTGCAATTGTTTTGGCACTAGAACCTTCAACACATTATCAGTGAATGGAAAATTGAATGAGATTGTCTCATCACTACCACATTCTTTATCGCCAAAGGTTTCTTTAGCGGATGAAAACTCGAATCTATCGTGGAATTGTTGTTATCAGTGTAACTCCATCTTTTATGGCAAGAGTTTCCTTTGTTTGTTCGTTGATGCTTAGATCTGAGCTCCTCGATCACCTTATGATGCTTCTCCATTTTTCAGTGTTGTTGCTCTTCGATCAAGCTCTTCACAATCCGTAGCAAACTGGCTATTTCATGTTGTTGTGTGATAAACGTCAAAATTTTACCAGATTTTTATATGTATTTTGTGACGTTAATTTGACATTTTAGTTAACCTTATGCCTTCTTTTGAATCAAATTAGCTTTAAATTAGGTTTTTACTTTCTTTTAGGTAGAATTCTATGTTTTAGTTATTTTTAATAAATTTTTGATAGTTTTTCAACAATCTCCTGCTTATGTGCAAGAGCTTCGGAGGCCAAAAATCAATAGAAAGTTCTGGAAGATGAAATTGTGAAAATTGAAGATAAAAGATAGGAAAATCACGAGCAAATTTTTTTTCAAGAATAAATCAATTAAAGAAGAAGATAATTACTTGAATTAATTAGAGATTATTTGTTTCTACTTTCTTCGGATTATCTCCTTAATTAAACCTATATACAATTCTATAAATAGAAGGCTAGGCATTCATTATAACATTGTAGAAGTCTCGAGCAATTCTTAGAATTATATTTTATACTTTCACCTACTAGACACCTCATTATTCCATTAGACACTCTAGGTTTCATTGTATGATTTTTATGAGTGCAATTCTTTCAACCTAGGAGAGGAAAGGATGAACCTTGTTTCGCTTTAATTCTATCAATTCACTACTTCATCTTGCGTTCTTTATTTGTTTTTGTACTTAATGCTTTTATTTGATTGGCCATCTTATAGATGAATTCAAGAATTAACTTGTACTTTGGTGAGCCTTATTGAAACCGAAACATGAATCAAGTACTTAATTAGGATTATCTCTAGGACAAAATAATCTTCGTTAAGCCTCGCTGATTCTTGATCATTACAATGGTTGCTTGTGCCGATATGTCCAAGGGTTGGGTATTAGCAAGTAATTTAGAATTTGCAACCATGCAGGAGTTGTGGTAAAGTACATTAGTGAATTGGGGATGAACGAATTCCTAGTCAAACCATAGTTATCAATAGCGGACGTTGCGGCCGCGATTGCGGCGGAGTGGAGCTGAGCGGGCATGTGCCGCTACAAGGGAAGAGTAGCGGTGCGTTTCAGAGGAGCGGCTGTTGCGCCCACGACAAGGGGGGTGGCGTCGCACCGTGATTGCGGTGACGCGGCCGTGATTCCGTCATCCTTCTCGTTCGACCTTCGTTCCCTCACTGACGGCTCTTCCTTCTCCGGCGGCCTTGTCTGGAGTCGTCTCAGTCTCCAACGTCTCTTTCTTCTTCTCTAGCGGCTCTTTCTTCTCCTTCTCCTTCTCCTTCTCCTTCTCCCCCGAGGTCGAGATTTTTCTTTTTTTGTTTTTGTTTTTTACTTTCTTTTCTCCTTCTCCGTCGGTACTGCGATGGAGATGCGATCATGAAATAGAGAAACCGCACAATCCAAACAGGAAATGAGAACGCAAAAGAGACGAAATCAATTCGCACTCTAATCTGAAACCAATCATGAACCAGACATAGAACAGAGGATGCACAATCCAAACAGGGATAAAAACGCAAATGAGAGCTTGAACGAGTGCTTTGAACAGAAACGCAAAGGATCAAAATGCACGAATTCTGTTTCTTCTTTTTCTTTCTTTTTTCGTTTTCGTTTTTGTTTCTTTTTTTTTTGTCTTTTTAATTCTGTTTTTTTTTCGTCTTTATATTTTTTGAATTTTAATTTCTAGAACTTTAGTTACATTTGGCTTTAGAGGGTTCAAGACTTACTTTGTAGAATTGTTTCTTTGACTTTTATTGACATCTACTATTCTACTTTATATTTTGCTTAAGAGTTTTTATTGTTAATGATAATTAGTGCATGAATTTTTAGTTATATTTCTCTTTTTCAACTTATATATTTATATTATAAATTTTGTAATACATGTATAAAAACATTAGAATAGCGGTCATCCCGCTATCCGCTATCCCATTATCCCAATTTTGAGGACGGCCGCTCCGTTCTGCTACCCGGGATTGATAACTATGGTCCAAACCTAGACATTCATTCATCAAGATTGACATCACTGTCCAAGTCTAGTATTTCTATCTTTACTTAATTATTTTATTGTAATTTATTTTATGTTATTTATTTCGTGACAATCACAAAACCAAAATACAAAAACCTAGTTCTTAGTTAAATAATTACATGAAATCCCTCATTTATTCCTTTGGGAGACGACCTGGAGGATAGTTCAATTACTACATCATGATTGAGTTACACTTGACCTATAAGTTGAATTTAATCTGAAATAAAACCCTAACATTCCGTCATTGACGAGGCTCTTTGATTTCGTGTTTCTAGCATTCCAAATCTGATTAGTTGGACCGTCAGCAAATGAAAACCCTTCATCTAGCGCCAAATGTCCAGTTCAAGAGATGAAGATCTAGTTCAGAGGAGATTATGATCGAAATTTTAATGACAAGGGTGATTCCCGGTGGCAGAGCACGATGGCCAATCACAACCACTACTCTCACCACTGTTAGACTTTTGGCAAGCGTACCAATTGTCATTGAAGGTTACAGAATTTATAAAAGATCTTCTTCACAGGGACTTGAGTTACTCAATTAATCCAAATAAAACTTTAACAGTTCAATAGTTATGTACAATGAGTATAAGCGGAGTTTCATGTATTTGTGAAATAACATAAATTATGGAATTTAAAGAAAATGCGGAACTGACGGATTTAGTGCGTCGGAAATTAAGGAAATAACGAAAACTAATAAAATGAGTTTAATTAATTCAAGAAAAGTGTAGGATTGGATTTCATCATTCATACCCTCAGTATCCAATTAACATTACCATGTATAAATCATTTTCTATCATTATTGATACACACATAAAATCACCCCAAATCGATCCCTCGCATTTGGAAATCCTAAGAATATTTATCAAATATCAATCCCTCGCATATGTAATAAATATCCTAGCTTTAAAATCATAATTTCGTGTTGTTTGCAATCAAAATGTTATGCTCTATTCCTAGCAACATAACGTAAAGAGTAAAATCATTCAGTTCAAATCCTAAGAGTACTTTCCAGTTAAAATTTTAGAATCCAATTTCATGAAACTAGTGATAATGTAGAATCAAGCATTAAGAACATAATGAAATCACCAACAATGAGTAGAAAAGATTCATGCATATCAAATATTAAAAGAGATACGTAAGTGTAGAAGATTACATCCAATCCTTAGAGAAGTTAACCGATCATTGTGGAGAACACAAGATCAACTGAATACATGATGAAAGAGACGACCCCTGAACCCCTCCGGCAGAGTTTCCTCACCAATTTCTCACTTCTCTCACTCTCTCTACACTTGCTATGGCTGTTGGTTCGTTCCTCACTCTAAAATGGCTTCCAATTTATGAATTTACTTCACCTTTGCATGGCTTTATATGACGAGTGGTTTGTGCCTGTTTTACTCGCCTGGGCGAGTTAAAGCTTAATGCTGAAGGAAGCCATTCACCCAGGCGAGTGTTTTGTGCTTATTTTGCTCGCCTGGGTGAGTTAAAAACCCAACAATGAAGAAAGGTGTTAGCCTGAGGGAGTTGGCTTCTTGAATCTACCTATATTGACCTTTTTGCCCCTTTGTATTTGTCTTGATTGCCTGTGTAACGCCTCAACTTACGATCTTGTTATTATTGATTTTTAATGAAAATTCTTTTCAACTTACTTAAGAGCACCCAATTTAATATAATAAAATTTTGCCAATAACTGATACTCCAAGAAAATTTCATCACTGATTAATATTTATAAACCTGGAGTAACATATAATAAGAGTACAAAATGGCATTGGTTTTATTACATAATACAAATAACTAGAACATTCTGTAACAAAAGAATATATCTTCAAACAACATATCTTTGAACAAAATCTTCTTCTTGTAGACAACTAGGCAGTCTCTCTCTTTGTTGTTCATTTGCTTGCCCGAATAAAATCGAGGTCATAGCAGGTGTCAACCACAGACACAAAACATAGGGTATGTTTATGATAAACATAATTTAAGCAACAGGTTATATTCAGTGTGCAGTTATTTATAACAAGGTCCTCTAATTTCAGTTTTAATTTTATATGATGCATGATTCTCCCAAACTCTCAACATTAAGAACATGTGGTACCAATTGTCAAGATAACCCTATCCCAGTGGCACAGAACTTCTCCGATCAGTCAGGGTCTCCCGGTGTTGCACAGGTTCTCACCCACACTCATGTGATCATCATGGGTGGAGTGAGTCCTCACCGCTAGAGTCACCCCCAGCTCAGATCCTTCTGTTTGAACGCACGTACTCAGTTCCTGCAGTTATCTGACACACCTCCTCTTTGAGGCACACCTCCACTCTGAGGCAACTCTTATGAGACACATGAGACTGATTCACTTATGCATATCTCATTCATTTTACAAAACTCAGATTTATTTTTAACATCAGTCTCCAATCACTGTCTCGCATAATTTATTTAGAAATTCAACATAAATCATGTACAGAACTCAGCTTATTACTCATGTACGGAAACTCAACATATCATTTATGTACAGAGATTCATAGAATACTCAGCAAGTATGAAACTTCATTTAGGCACTCAATCATATAACTATAACTTAAATCCAATAATTACTCAGATACAAGTCATACTTCACAGAACTTTAAACACTTATTCAAACACAAGTAACACTTAAACTATCCTTATCATAAAACTTCCCTATACATACCTGATAACTCCTTATAAAGCTTGACAAACTTTCCTCAAACTGCTAGCCTTCTACACATGATTTCCAAGGGAAGTGGGGCCTCTTCTTACTTAATTTATGTCTTGAAAAGGAAAGGATGAAAGTGAAATGAAAGAGATGGGAGGGAGAGATTCACGTGAGTTGTTGTAGAAATGGAGTCTTGAAAGTGACTTCCATTTAAGGCCCTCCTCCCTTTATATCAACATCAACATCAACAACACCTTTAACCCAAATTAATTGGGGTCGGTGGTAGATGAACCCAATGATAAATCGAAAATAAAGTAAAAGAGAGAAACAGAGTTAAATATAAAAGAATGGTGAGAGGAAAAGAGAAAAGAGGAAGAAAAGAATTAAAACAGGGAACAACTGGAACATAGAACTACTAAAGGGTTTAACCCTCCATCAGACTTATAGCTTTTCTCCACTCCGTCCTAAGACATACCGTCCGCCAATCTAAATCCCACTCCATTATGTCTTGTTTAACTACCTTTCCCCAGGTAAGTTTTGGTCGACCTCTACCTCTCTTTGTATCTAGCTCTTGGTAACATACTCTTGTTCTAACAGGAGCATCTAATGGTCGTCTCATAACATGCCCAAACCATCTCAATCTATGCTCTCTCATCTTTTCACATACTGGTACCACTGATACCTTTCGTCGAATATCCTCATTTCTTATCTTATCCATCTTCGTGTATCCGCACATCCACCTTAACATCCTCATTTCTGCTACCTCTATTTTATGCTCATGTTGCCTATGTGCTGGCCAGCATTCCGCTCCATAAAGCATTGCCGGTCTAACAGCTGTTCTATAGAATTTTCCTTTTAGCTTAATAGGAATCTTGCGGTCACACAAAAACCCCGATGCACTCCGCCATTTCATCCACCCTGCTTTAATTCTATAACTTACATCCTCATCGATCTCCCCACCTTTTTGCAACATTGATCCCAAATATCTAAAAACGTCTTTCTTGGGTACCTCTTGCCCTCCCTTTATATAGGGTTTGAAAAATAATAAAATATTAAAAGACGTAATTGCCCTTTCTAAGTAGTTACTCTCGTCTAGTTCCATTATAACTTAGTTTCTTCTCATTCCATTACATCTTAACTAAACTCATAATTACTCTTCTAAATATCTTTCCACTTTATACAAAAATCTCCTAAGTCATGATGTCTTTCATCCAAGTGTCTTCCACTTGTCCTTATATCATGTATGTAAGTCATGAAATATCATCCCTTCCTACTCCCTCTTTTACGTGATTATCAAGGGAAGAGGAGAAGATTTTTCTTCCTTTCATGCCACCTTGTGTAATTATCTTTCAAGGCATGATGGCTTCTTATCCCTTCATTAATGGTGGCTTACAAGTGGATAGATATTTCTTAAGCTTTCATGATTGCACCTTATCACTTTAATTCATGAACCTTAAGATATTTTTCTACTCATTATGACTCATCAATTTTGAATAGGACAAAACCACTTTATCCCCCTCATTTCCTCTCTACACGTGGGTACCATGGCCAAGGGGAATATTTTTATCTTCCCTTCCTCCTTCTATACCATGTTGTTATTTCCTTTAAAGAGGAGAAAATTGTGTGGTTCTCCTTGTGTACATGTGTCACCTTTTATGAAGAAGAAGAATCCAATTTCAAGATAACTTCACACATGACATTTACTAGAAAGAAGTAAAGTTCAATTCGAACTCTTCTACCTAAAAGATAATATTAAATAATAGAACTCTAGAGATTTTCAGAAACTAACTTCAGTTACAGTACAAATAACTCACAAACAGTCTATACAGAGTGCTACACAGGCCTTACATACAAAACTTCTCTTATCTTAATTCTGATTGGTCCGTTCTACTTCTGACCATCAAAATTACTTAAATATTTTATTTAATAAGTTTGTAAATCCTACAATTAAGAGAAAATTTCACAGATTCTACTTATCATTTTTCCATATTTTTCTGCTGCCTGAATTCTCCTGAATAAAATTCAAAGTTATTACTGTATAAAATTCATAGAAATTCTATTCTAAGGTTTTTCTGTCACAACTGTATAGTTTCTAACTCTACAAATTATTCTCTATCATATGAGTCCTGTCTTACCTTATTTTGCTTCAGTTTGAAATTTCTAACTTATATAGCATGTACCGACGCTGTCCGGGAAACAATCAAATTTCTCCTAAAATTGTATATCCTTTAGATCATAAAATTCTACTGATTAATAATATATATAAAATATGTTCAATAAATGCTCAGATCATCATAAAATTTGGGGTGTTCCGGATACTATTGAAACTTATCAAAACACCGAATTTGAGTGGATGCATCTTCCAGAATGTGAATAACACCCTATATATTTACACAGAATATAAAACAACTAGGTTTAGGGCAATTTAATCAACAATTTTATTGAAATCAAAAAATAAGTGCCAGCATTATAATCTTGATTTTACTAAAATATGGCACTTATCAACTACCTCCAACCTAGAATCTTGCACTTTTCCTCAAGCAATTTTGTAAAAAAACTACCAAATAATAGGATTATAAAGGATAGTACTTTAATATGAACATATTTTGTAAAGAATCAACTTTCAAAAAGTGATCAGAACACACTTCAAATCGTTAACCATGAAAATTTTGAAAACACAAAAGATGGAGTTTCACAAAGAACAAATGAGTTTATGATCAATTTACATTTCATTTCTAACGAACATTTAAGAAAACACTTGATTGATTCAACCAGAGGAAAACCTCTCAAAAGGTGTTTAATTCTCCCACAGGTAAGTGTTTCTTCTTAATTCCAACACTGATATCTCAGATAAATTTTCCAGTTTATTTCCATCAAATCAAAGTACATAATTATCATGGATCTTTAGGACTTTTTGTGGTTGGTCCTGGCTTTGAAAGAAATATTGGTTTTTCTGGATTTTCAAAGTCACCTTTAAGAATAGGAGAGCAACAAAGATAAGATAAACTATCATTATTTCCTATTTCTTCTTCTTTTTCTTACAAATGTTTCTTATACAAATCTCCCAATCACCCATTTTATAGAATTTACAATACTTTGTACAATTTAGAACACAAGGAATTTTTTTGTTTCCTTTTTCTTTTCTTTTCTTCTTTTTCTTTCTTTTCTTTTTAATAACTTTAACCACTTTGTAAAACAAAGCATTTTCATCACATTAACCACCCCAAATGATAAAAATTTCCAACAAAATCCCTTTTGCTCTCCTAATCCTGAGATAGGAAATTCCTATCCTAGGTCTGTGTTCCAACAAAATCATAAGTGTTTTGGCTCAAAAGGGCTAGCAAATGGTAAATCATCATATATTGGGATAGCTTTTTGGCCAGTGGATTTAAAATGTTCAAAAAGAAAGAAGGCCTAAATCATATTCATGCATCATAAGGATACACAAGTTTGCAATTCAAGGAGAACAAGAAGCATGGCAATCCATTATTGATGCAAGGACAATACAATCCTCACCAATCAAGTATTTCACTCACTTTCAGGTACACTCAAGTGTTTATCTCTCCTTCACACATTGGCTGTATATAGATAAGTTTTTCAATACTTCTCATATTTAGCACAATTCAAGCACATACAATATGAATCACTATGGATTTTCAAAGCTTGTAATGTGGTTGTGCTTCCAAAGAAAACATGATTTTTCTAGATTACTACAAAACACCAAGAGGTCGAAAGAGCAATTGTCACATAAATTACATAAAATCTTTCACTTTTCTCTTTCCCTAATGAAAACCATCCCCAACTCAATCAACTAGTCACCATGATTCCTTGATTCTCTTTTCTTCCTCTCTTCTTATTCATGTCATTTTTCACTCACTTTACTAGTATTTCAGCTTTTTGCTTTTTTTTAGGACTAAACAAAGTGAAAAACAATTATTTATTTCACATGTGAAGAGATGATAAAATATGATTGGAAACAAACTTTTTAAACTGAACAATTGTTTGCCAATTCAAATCAACCATTCAACACAAGTTTTTCCTCCAACCAAAATGGAACTCCCTTCATGCACAACTACTCTTCTACCTAAAGGTGAGGGAAAGTAATTGTTTTTCATTTTGACTCAAAGGGTTCAAGAAGAAAATTACTTTTGACATTTAGGCACAAAAAAGGGGGCAAGGGATAAAATTAAGAATGGTTGGCCATTTGGCTTAGTGGCCTATAAACAACAACATGCCTTGATCATTTCCAATCACATGTGCAAGATAACAAACTACAGAATTAAACAAAACTCATTGTAATGATTCCAATCGTGGTACTCACTCATTCATCAATGAAGTCCATTAAACACACTCATCTCACTTTAAGGTCTCAAGTACTATCTTGCTAAAACAACAACATACCACACTTATTGAACGCTTTGAATCTCACAGAGGTATCCAAGTTATACTAACCAATGACTTCAATAAATGTTTCAATTCAATCCAAAGTCCACAAACCTTAAAACTTTCATCCTACAAAGGATTTTAACATGCATGAATAACAAAAAATGAAACTGATCTCACTCAACAAAATGAGTTTGCCATTCAAAATAATCCATCAATTCACAAAATATAAAGTAACTAATAGTGATCAAAGTGAACCATAACCATTGTAAACCAATTTACTCCAAAACAAAATTTCAAATTGCGTAACTAAAATGTACTAGAAGTAAATTGCGGGAAATTAAATTGTAGAAAAATAAGGGGCAGAAATGTAAAATTGTATTGTTCTTAGGAGAACATCAATCATCTCCTTGATGGAACATATCCTCAAAAATTTCTTCATCTTCTTCTTCATCTCATCCTTCATCAGCATCATCAGCACCTTGCCTTGCATCAGCATTACCAACTTCCGCCCCGAGAAAATTGGGTTGTCCCCAGGCCAAGCAACATGATGAGAAAAACTGTTCTGGGGATAGCCAAGGGAATAGTTTTGTGGGATGTTGATGATGGTGTATAGTCAACCTGTAAAAAGAATCATTTAATAAAGTGTAGCCCCGGTGGTTCGCCGCTTGTTGTTGCTCCATATGGGTGAAATTTGAAAAGTCTCAATTTTTTTTCGCTTATTATCCTTTTACGTAAAGAAATTATATTATTCTATATATATATATATTTTTTTTTTTCTTCTTCTCCTAAACTAATTTTAAACGAATTCTTTATCATCAACGTTTTTAAGTTCAAAACAAAACAAAATAATATACAGTCCAAGATACAGTTTAACATAATATAGTCCAAGATATAGGCCAATAGACTGATCCAAAGTCTAGTACAAATTACACTTTATCAGAATAAACATAAAAACAAAATATAAGCCATCAAAGCTTCCTCATCTTTTCTTCTTCATAACCATCCACTGCTTATGCTTTATTATTCCTCTGCTCGCTCAAAAGGATTGAGGTCATCGCAGGTGTCAATCACAGACACAAAAATAGGGTAAGTTCATGATAAACATAGTTAAATAAAAGAATACATCCATAACTGACCATAATAACATTCATAAGACAAGATGCATGATAGATGCATGATTCTTTGTTTAAATGATGTATGTTTCTCTCAAATTCTCGTCACATGGTACCATAGTCAAGATAGCTCAACTCTTTTCTCTTTCTATCGGAATTGGATCGAACAGTCAGGGTAGGTCAGTGTTGCAAAAGGATTCACACCCACACTACATGTGATCATCATGGGTAGGTGATCTCCCCACTAGCACTACCCCCCAGCTTAGACACCCTTTGTCTAAACGCTCGTCTCAATTCTAGCTATCTGACATACCTCCTCTTGAGGTAAATAACACAGACTAGCCCCCGCCAGGCATATGCAGATGGAATATGCATGAAAGAATTTCTTTTTATCTCATATTTACTCTTCATTATTACTTTTCACTTTATATTTCATATGCTTAAATTTTCACCATGGAACTAACACAGAGTTCAACAACATATAAAACTTCTTCCACTTGATCACATAAAACTTTATAAAAGCACTCAAGCATACAATCATAGTTCAAATCCATAAATTTCTCAAGGACCAGTCATACTACATCAAACTCATAAACTTTAATGAAACATTCCATTATGTTACTATAAAATAAATCAATTATTTCCTTAAATATAGTCATAATACATAAAATTTAAGTTACTTAATCATTCACCCATGGAGCTAGATTCAAGTTATTTATTTCAACAATTATTCCTTAAGCTAATTTCAAGTCACTTATTCAAATAATCATTCATTATACAAACTTTATTTCTTTGAAGCATTTTATCGAACACATGGTAAGCAAAGCTTAATTCTTTATGAAAATAAATGAGAATTTTAGCATAATTAATATCCAAACCATATTTATCATAAAGTTTCCCCATACCTTGCTTTCTTCTTAAAATTTGATAACCTTCCTCCTAATACTCCTAGCTTTCCACGTGAGGTATCAAAGTGGCAAGGCTTAAGTTTGCTTTTATTCTTTTGAAAATGAAAGGTGAAAAGGATGTAGAATGAAAAGGAAGGATGAAAGGAATGGAAGTTGTACGTGAACTTGCTTCCAAAAGCTTTTTAATTTTTGGTCCCCACCTTCCTATGTATATAAGATTGATGAATTGCTTTAAAATTCCTTTAATGCAAAATATCTCTTAGGTAATGATAACCTTGCTTTCTATGTGGTCCAATCACAAGGTTCCTAGCTTTTCAACCATACAAGTGTCCTATATCTTGAATTTTCTCAAGCCTTCTCCATTCCTCTTAATAACCCACGGCCATAGCTTGGTTTTGGAGGCAATTTTCCCAATTTTTTTCTTGTTCACGTGAAATGGCTAGCTTTTATGGAAATTTTGTGCTTTGTTTTACTTATTATGTATCTATAAATTGAATGAAATTGTTTCTATCATTTATGAAAGCCTAATTCCAATTGCCTTCTTAGGAATAAAAATTCTAAAATTATTTAGAGACTAACTTAAGTCTTAGTAGCATTTTTAGGATGTTATTTAAGTTTTTTATCAAGTAGCTTTATCTTAATTCTTATTGGTACATTTTGCCCTGAATTAATAGAATTGCTAAACTAGCTTATTAAAGAAGTCTATTCCTCCTATAATTAAGAGAAAATTCTATGGATTGTATTTATCCTTTTTCTATGTTTTTCTAATGCTTGAGTTAGTCTGGATTGAATTCTTTTCAAAATATCTTCCAAAATTCCTAAAATTCTAATTTATGGTTTCTTTTTCACCAACTTTGTTAATAATTCATTATCTGGGAGCATAATGTATTTTTATCAGGGTTTTATAGAATTACTGAGGCTATTTGACCTCTTTAGGGCTAAAGAGTATTTTTGTAATTTTCAAAATGTCCAGGGGCATTTTCGTCATTTTCACTATAAATGCATATTAATAATCTTATAAGAAAATTCACACATATGTATTGAAATATGAGGGTGTTACAATTCTCCCCTCCTTAAAGGAATTTCGTCCTCGAAATTTACCTGATTCGAAGAGGGTCGAATAGTTCTTCTGCATCTCACTTTCCAATTCCCATGTAGCGTCACCATTTGTGCCATTTCCCTAGATTACCTTTACCAAAGGAATTTCTTTTCCTCTTAGGGCTTTGATCCTTCTATCCTCAATCCTTATTGGAAATGTTTCATAAGTTAAATTATCCTTTATGGACACATCATCCATCTCAATTACATGGGAAGGATCATGAACATACTTACGTATTTGAGATACGTGGAAAACATCATGAAGATTTGAAAGGTTTGGAGGTAAGGCAATTTGGTAAGCTACTGGTCCGATTCTTTTGATAATCTGGAAAGGTCCGATAAAACGCGATGTAAGCTTTCGGGATTTCAGAGCTCTCCCAACACCAGTCCAAGGATTTACTCTTAAAAATACATGATCCCCTACATCAAACTCTAAATCCTTTCATCTTTGATCATGGTAACTCTTCTGCCTACTCTGGGCAGCTTTCATCTTCTCTTGAATTATCTTAATTTTATTAGTTGTTTGTTGTATAATCTCTGGTCCTAAAATTAAGCTTTCAGGGAATTCTTGTTGTATCTCAGCTTCTTTAATGGTCACCTCACTATTGTTCAATCTAGAGAGGTGATCAGTCACAAAATTCTCAGTGCCTTTCATGTCTTTGATTTCCAAATCAAACTACTGCAACAATAAAACCCAATGAATAAGTCTAGGTTTGAAGTCCTATTTAGTTAACAAATACTTGTTGGCAGCATGGTCAGTATATACTATCACTTTTGAGCCAATCATATAAGATCTAAACTTTTCCATGGCATACACTATGGCTAGCAACTCTTTTTTAGTAGTTTCATAATTCACTTGGTGTTCATTGATCACCTTCTAGCATAGTGTATAGGACAAAAAATTTATTCTTTCTTTGGCCTAGTACAACTCTTACTGCATAATCACTTGCATCACACATAAGTTCAAAATGTAATGATAAATTATTGGAGCATAGACTAAACTAGATTGCAAATGATTAAATGCATTTAAACAATTAACATCAAAATTAAATGGTGTGTCCTTATTGAGCAGGTTACTTAATGGCGCGACTAGTTTTGAGAAGTTTTTGATGAAACGTCTATAAAAGCTCGCATGACCAAGAAAACTTCTTATTCCTTTGACATTCACTGGTGGAGACATCTTTTCAATAACATTCACTTTGGCTTTATCTACTTCAATGCCCCTTGATGATATTTTGTGGCCAAGAACAATCCCTTCAGTCACCATAAAATGATATTTATCCCAATTGAGAATGAGATTTATCTCAACACACCTTTTTAGCACAATGTCAATGTTGGATAAGAACACATCAAACGAGCTTCCAAAATTAGAGAAATCATCCATAAAGATCTCAATGCATTTTTCCACTAAATTCAAAAAAATAGCTAACATACACCTTTAGAAAGTGGCTGGTGTATTGCATAATCCAAAGGGCATCGTTTTGTATGCAAAAACACCAAAAGGACAAGTGAAAGTTGTCTTCTCTTGGTCTCTAGGATACACTGCAATATGGTTGTAGCCGGAATAACCATCTAAGAAGCAATAATAAGCTTGCCCGGCTAGCTGCTCTAGCATCTGATCCATGTAAGGAAAGGGAAACTTGTTGCCTTGTTAAGCTTTCTATAGTCTATGCACATTCTCCATCTGGTCACTATTCTTTGGGAATTATTTCATTTTTCTCAATCTGGACAACTATCATGCCAGCCTTCTTTGGAACCACATGCACTAGACTAACCCATGCACTATCAGAAATTAGGTAGATCGTTCCAGCTTCCAGAAGCTTTAACACCTCCTTCCTTACCACTTCCTTCATCACAGGATTCAAACTTCTTTGTGGTTGATCCACTGGTTTGAAGTATTCCTCCATAAAAAATTTATGCATGCAGTAAGAAGGACTTACCCCTTTAAGATCATAGATAAACCATCCAATTGCTCCCTGGTTAGCTCTAAGCACTTCAACCAATTTCTCCTCTTCAGAAATGGATGTGGAACTACTTATGATGATTGGCTTGCCACCATTTTCTTCAAGAAACAAATTTGGTGATAACATCTTCATTTCAAGCTTGGGTTCCTCCACCTTGCTACCTTTCCTCGATTCTTCAAGAGTTTCATCTTCTTTAGGAATTTGCTTCAAAGTATAAAAACTTTTCAAGCAATCATCAATCTCCATTTCTTCCTCCTTATTAAGTGTTTCGAATGAATCAATCAAGGTTTTCTCTAGAGGAGATGAATTTGACATTTTCTTCAGTGAATTTGCATATAGTTCATCAAGGACATCAACCCTAAAATAAGACTTGTAATCATTAGGGTGCTTCATTGCTTTAAAATCATTAAAGACAACTTCTTCATCTTGGACCCTTATCTTGAATTGTCCATCATCAATATCAATTAAGGCCCTTGTTATCTTCATCCATGTTTAAGATAACAATGTCCAGTGGAAATGTGAACTTATCAACCTTTACTAACACATCTTCAACAATTCCATGTGGAAGTTTTGTTGAACGATCAACCAGTTGAAGTGTCATTCTTGTTGGCTTGATTTCTACATCCCCCACTGTATTAAGCATGGAAAGAAGCATAAGATTGACACTTGTTTCTAGATCTAACAATGCCTTCTTGATAGAAAGATGTCCAATTGTGCATGGAATAGTGAAGCTATGAGGATCTTTATGCTTTAAAGATAGTGCCTTTGAAATTATAGCACTACAACCTGCTTCTAGCTTAACAATGTCTTTTTCTATGTACTTTTTCCTTTTATTGTTGATGAGCTCCTTCATGAACTTTGCATATGTAGGCATATACTCAAGTGCCTTTGTAAAAGGGAATGTTAGTTTGCAACATGTTAAAGATCTCCATTAAGCGAGAAAATTGCCTTTCCTTGTTTGCACATGAGGATAAGGAAGACCTACAAAAGGCATAGGCTTAGAAGCCATCTTCTCTTCTCTTATGACTTGATTCTTCGTCCTCCTAGATGCACCCTCTCCATTTTACTTCTCTTCTTCACTTTTTTTTTTCTTTTTCTTTTTATTTATACACACTTTTTTTTTATTGGTTTCCTTTTCACTTTCACTCCCATTTTTCTTACTCTCCTTCAACTTGCGTCTAACCTCTTGTTCCTCTATAGCCAAGTTATCATCAACACCTTTACCAATAATCCTTCCACTTCTTGTAGTAATTGCCTTGTAGTGCTCCTTAGGATTTGATTGAGTGTTTGCTGAAAATTGACCTCCAAAATGTTCTGTCAGTTGCCTTGCTACTTGTCCCACCAGAGTTTCTAGGTTTCTGATTGAAGCCTCAAGATTCATCTTATTGGCCAATGAGGCTTGAATGAACTTCTTAAGGTTTCTTCAAGCTTTGACATCCTTTCATGTACAGGAGAAAATTTTCTTGTTGTTGATTGTCTATTGGAAAAACCTGCTTCTTGTCTATATCCAAAGTTCTAACTTGGATTGTTTCTTCAACCATGCAAAAAATTGTTTGTATAAAAATTATTGGAGAAATTACTTGGTCTTCCTTGATTGTTCATGTAGTTGACTTCCTCTCTTGGAGAGAACATTGACCATTTGGATGGTCACCTCCACAAAAATCACATCTAAGATTTGTGAATTTGAACCTGCATGAACAAAATGTAATTTTTATGGAAATTTGGCCATTTGCTTTGTCAGGCCTCAATCTGGTGTGTCAAAATTTTATTTTGTGCCAAGATAGCATCTTCAGTTGTAAAATCCAACACTTCTTTTTTATGTTACTGACTGCCTATTATGCTAAACTTGGTGATCCGTTGGAGCAAAAACATCAATTATCCTTATGGCTTGTTCAGCATCTGCAGAAATCATTGTTCCACCAGCAGTTGCATCCAGAATCATCTTAGTTTCAGGCCTTAGACCATTGAAAAATGTGCTTAGCTAGGCAACATCTTCAAAACCATGATTAGGACATTTTCTCAACAATGATGTGAATCGCTCCCAAGCTTCACAGATGGGTTCTTCTATCCTTGCCTGGATGTGGAAATATTAACTTTGCACTGATATACTTGAATGGAGGGAAAAATTGAAAAGACTATGAATATCTCACACTTAACCAAGAGGGGGGGTGAATTGGTTAAACCTTGGTAAATTAAAAATTTCTTTAATCAAAATCAGAGTTCCTAGGATCTTTATCACTTTTCAAAACCAAGAAACCTTATTCAATCAAGTAGCTCAAGCCCAAGGAATTCAATGGATCAAAACTGACTTTGTTGGTCAAGCAATTTAATCAAGAACACAATGAATATAATGAGTCAAGGGATAGAGAAGCAAGACACAATCACATTTATACTGGTTCACTTCAACACTAGAAGCTGCATCCAGTTTTCTTCCAACCAACACTAGGTTAGAGTTCCACTATTATAATTTTCAGTTCTTACAATCAAATACAATGTCTCCCTTTATCAACCATAGATAAAATACAGAAATCTAAAATCCTATTAGATTCTAAGAGACAAGAACCTGAGAACACTACTTAGTTCTTTCACCTAGAGAACCCCTTCTCTAGTTTCAAGCAAGAATCCAATTACAATAGCCAAATTACAAAGAAAATTCAAAACGAAAATTACAATCAGATTAAGGAGAGAAACAACCTAATGATCCAATCTATGCAATGCAAAATGAAGTTACCAGATCAGGTTGAATGATTACAAATCAATTAACACAGCTTTCCTTAATCTTGAAATGATTTCAAGCTCCAAGAATGACTCAAACACACATGATCAAAGCACAATGGAGCTAGAAACAATTAAACCCTTAGAAAACACTTTAGAATGCTCACAAGACTGTTTAAGCTCAGAAAATATGTATGGGTAATGTTCTACCAAGTTAGAAATCAAGCTGAGCATCAATCCTATTTATAACAGCTTTTTGTAACTAACTATAATCGATTAAACGCGCCAAATAATCGATTATTTCACACATGTAATCGATTAAATCAAGAATGTAATTGATTAAACTGTTCATAAGCATTTATGGGTTTTGCAAAACGAGTCAAATAATCGATTATTCCATCTTGTAATCGATTAAGACAGGAGACTCAAAAAGACAAAATACACAGTGTAATCGATTACGAACTTTGGTAATCGATTAAAGCAGGAGCCTGTAGCCTTCCAAATTGATAAGTGCCCTAATTCAGTTAATTTCATGTTTCAAATACAGGCACTTATCTTTTGATTTCAATAACTTTGCTTATAAACTTGCCCTAAACATAGTTAAATTATATTTATTACTTGTATGAATGTAGTTTTATATTTCGAAAGATTAATCCAATCCTTTCTTGCTTTTTGATAGGTTAAAGGATTTATGAAACTTTTGAACACATAAAGCATGCCAAAATAGATCAGAAAGTAAACATGGGAGGTACAACAAGCAAAACAAGCCCGAAATCCATCAAGGCCCAAAAGCTTCTTCTGGATGGTACGTTTTGCTCGCCCAAGCGAGTGAAACATGCACAAAACACTTGCTTGGGCAAGCAGCTTCAGCAAGTGGGCCTTCAGACAAGTGGATTCAGCAAGTGGGCCTTCAAGTGGATTTTAAGCTCGCCCAAGCGAGCAAACAAAGGCAAAAACACTCGCTTGGGCGAGTGAACTCGAGCAGCCAGCCCTCTATAAATAGCTATGCAACCCCCAAGGACTTCTACACTTCTTCAATTCATTTCTCTCCTTCCTCCTTGCTCCCTTGCTTCTTGTAACATCCCCAAAATTATAAAAAAAATGTGATGATAATTAGATAGAAGTATGTTTAGAGAAAAATAACTATATCACTCTTTCCAAGAAGTAGAAATTACTGAATGGCATAATTACCAAAATATCCCTACACCAAAAATGCTCAAATAACTTTAGAAATTTTGTAGAAACTTGATGAAATTATAAAATACACTTAGCTGACTAAGTATCAACATATTTTGTGACACAAAACTCTAGAATAAAATTTCTACAAATTTTGGAAGATGACAACTTTGAGGTTGTATTCAAGAAAACTCAAGCATCAGAAAAATATGGAAAAATGGTACATAAA
>PYAF01005804.1:55702-67345 GCA_007407185.1 Glycine tomentella | reverse complement strand
AATGACCACATGTAGCATGAAAGGAAGAAAAATTTGTATTCCTTCCCTTTGAGCTTGTCATTCACGTGGAGAAGCATGGAGAATGAGGAAGAAGCTTCTTGAATTCAGCCACTTGGAAGATAAGCCATAGGATGAAAACAAGTGGCAAGACACTTGTATGGCATGGATGCAAGGTAACATAAAAATCAAGTCAAGATTTTGGACACTTGGAAGCAAAGGAGAAGAAGCTCTAAGATCATGCCAAGTGGTAGGACACTTGGAAGGAAGAAAGGAAGGAAGCCTTAAGATTATAACAAGTGTAGGGACACTTTTAAAGGAATAATGATGGCTTATGAGATTTTTCTCTAAGTAATCATTTCTTCAACACTATATAAAGGGAGGAGGAGGAACCTAAGTGCAAACCAATTCCAAGACCACTCCTTTATTCAAACCTCACATGAACTCTCTCCCTCACACCACTTTCATTTCATTTCATTTCATTTCATCTTTCCCTTCAAAGCTAAAATCAAGTAAACCCCATCACCTTGAAGAAATCACGTGTAGAGGCAAACAACCTTAGGAAGGATTTAACAAGCTTAGAAGGATATAAAGACTCAAACTCACTTGAGGTAGGTGAAGCTTAAATCTCTAGTTAATCAATGGTTTGGATTAACTTACATGCTTTAGTAGGCTGATTCATGGTTGATTTTAGGCTTGAATTTCGTGATGTTCAAAGGTTATTCTTTGATGAGAATATGTTGATTTAAGTCATAAGATAGGCTATGATTTATACCCATCAATATTAGTGAAGTATAAAAGTCCATTTGATGATCTTTTGAGGTGATTTTAATGATACTTGGACTGTCTGTTTATATTTTTATGGAAATGTTTTGATTTAATTTTTGAAGCAGAGGATGAATGGTATGTAGTTGAATAGTTTATATACTTGATGATTTGATTTAAGGATTAATAGTGAGGTGGTAGGTGAAAGGAGAATAAAAGATGCACACTAGACTTTAATCTTTTATTATGAAAATTTCAAGGGATTAGAAATTATTTGAAAGATATATTATAGATTATTAGTTAGAATACTAACATAATTTTCTGTGAGGATATTCTTTGGTCATACCTAAGTTGGTAATGATTTTGCTTGAATAGAATATGGTGGTTTAACCATACTTATAAGCTTATTGGATAAGGTATGGTGGTGTAACCATACTTATGTTATATATGATGATATGATAAAAATATTTTCCATAAGGTAATATGTATTTTGCTTATGGATTTGATTTTTATGGATGTTGATGTGAATAATATAGGTGGATTCATGTTTCCATGTTCCAAGTCCAGTACGAGGCTTTGGGGAAACAGAATCTGATACTACATACAGTATGATATGTAGTACCCAGGTGCAAGGATATATGGCAAAATTCATGCATGTTTGCGTAAGACTATAGCAGCATCCACACTCAGTGTGGCCACATACAGTACGATATGTGGAGGCCATTTGCCTTGGGATAGTTCATCTCATGCATTCATATAGTTGCATATTGCTTGTGGATGTGTTTGATTTTTTTGATTTTACTAACCTAATAATAGGGTCGGGATTTAGCTTTGCCTACTGAGAAATTTATTTCTCACCCGATCTATTTCATTTTTTTTTAGATGACAATGATGGACAGGTTCCATGAGGCCTTGGAGTAGTGAAGATATATAAAAAAAGTTATGAACTAAACTGGATTTTTGAGAAAAGTAGTGTACTTGTATTATATAAACTTTTGTATCAGAGACATTGGCTATGTATATGAGTAACAAATCTTTTGCAAATTTTACGTTTTAAAAATTTTACTATTATACGTTTCTTAGAAATTTACCCTTAAGTAAAAATAAAAATAAGTAAATATTTAGGTCGTTACACTTCTTGGCTTGTTCTCAAGCCTTAGGCTCTTTAAATATTAGTATTTGGTAGGTTAGGAAAGTGAGAGAAGTGAGATTTAGTGTGGAGACTCTGCTGGAAAGAAGCGGTGATGAGACCCTTCATTAATTCTTCTCTTAAGAAGATTCTCTCCATGCTTGGTTAGTTTCTCTTAAAGGATTGGATGTAATCTTTTACTTTTAAGTATCTTTTTTAATATTTATTTATGCATAAGTCTTTTCTATTTATTATTGGTAATTTTATTCCATTCTTAACGCTTGATTCTACTTGATCACTAGTTTCATGAAATTGGATTCTAAGTTTAACTGGGAAGTACTCTTAGAATTTGAACTGAATAACTTTACTCTTTATGTTACGTTGCTAGGAATAGAGCATAACGTTTAGATTGCAAATAGCACGCGATTATGATTGTAATGTTGGGTTATTTACTTCGTATGCGAGGAATCGATATTCGGTAAATATCCTCAGAACTCGATTGCGAGGAATCGATTCGAGACTAATTAATGTGTGCATCAATAATAATAGAAAATGATTTATACATGGTAATATTAATTGGATACTGAGGTATGAATGATGAAATCCAATCCTACGCTTTTCTTGAATTAATTAAAATCATTTTATTAGTTTTCGTATTTTTTAGTTATCTTTCATTGTTTCCGTAAAACCATCAAAACTTTGATCATACTCGTTGTACATAACTATTCAATTGTTTGAATTCTATTTGGATTAACTGAGTAGCACAAGTCCTTGTGGAGACAAACTTTTATAAATTTTGTAACTTACAACGATAATTGGTACGCTTACCAAAAGTCTAACACAAATACACTGTGTAATCGATTACAAAATGTGGTAATTGATTATCTAATACAAACTTACAATTTTCAAACACATAGTGTAATCGATTACTACAAATGGTAATCGATTAAAGTAGGGAGATGACTTTTTCAAGATAAGTTTGTGTAATTGATTACGATACATTGGTAATCGATTATCCCAGCACGACTTTAAAATACATATAACTATGTAATCGATTACAATGAAGTGGTAATCGATTATATTCAATCACAAGGTAGTTTATATGAAAACAAAGGTCAAATAATCGATTATCCCGATAAGTAATCGATTACAATGTTCTTGAAAGCTTTTCCAAGTTAAACTAAGAACAAAATAATCGATTAAATGAAGTATGTGATCGATTAAACCAGTAGGAAATGTATTTTTCCAAAAACCTTTTCAAACATCTTTAAAACTTAACCATTTTATGAAAGCCTTGTTTAAATCTTATGAAAATCAATTAGTTTATTCATGAATGAATGTATGCAATGCACTTGGATCACTAAATTGCTTTTCTCTTACACATTTCACACAATCTTTAACTTCAAAGCATCCATTTACATGTTGAATGCAATACCCTGAAATTTCAATAACTGCAAATGTATGGTCAAAATGTTTCTTACATAACTATTTGATGTGAGTGTTAGGTTATGTGAGATTTGATTGGTCTATATTTAAATTATTTGGGTGAAATATTAATTAGAGATATTACAAAAATGTTTGAAGACAAATGACCATACTACCCTTCCCTTGAAGCAGAAATTACAGAAATATCCTTAAGGTGAAAATTACACAAATACTCTTGGATATTTTGAAATTACCATAATACCCTTGAGACTAAAACTATCTGAGATACCATTAGAGATTTTGTGAAAACTTGATAAAATTACAAATTACTCTTAGATGACAGATTATCAAAATAATTGGTGATAGAAAACCCTAGAATAGAATTTCTATGAATTTTATAAGATAATAACTTTGAAACTTTATTCAAAAGAATTCAAACATCAGAAAAATATGGAAAAATGATAAATAAAATCTATGGAATTTTCTCTTAATTATAGGATGTATAGACTTATTTAATAAAATGGTTTAGTAATTTTGATGGTCAGAAGTAGTGTGGACCAATCAAAATTAAGATAAGAGCAGTCTTATATGTAAAGTCTATGTAGCACTCTATATAGACTACTTATGAGCAACTTATTCTGTAATTGAAGTCAGTTTCTGGAAAACTCTAGAATTATATTATTCAACATTATCTTTAGGTAGAAGAGTTCAAATTGAACTTTACTTCCTACTAGAAAATGCCATGTATAAAGTAAAAATGAAACTAGATTATTTTTCTTCATTTAAAAGATAACATGATATATATAAAAATGAAAGGAAGATAAAAATCTTCCCTTGGGTAGAGCTAGTCCACGTGAAAAGCAAGAAGAATGGAGAAGTTTCATGATTTTGGACAAGTGTAAGGACACTTGTAAAGTGATGGACACTTGTAAAGGAAATCATTATGACTTAGAAGATTTTTTCTATAAAGTAAAAGAATAATAATGAACTTAGTTAGAAACTAATGGAATAAGAAGAAACTAAGTGAAGATGGAACTAAATGAAGGTAATTAGTTAGGAAGGGCAAATATGTCCTTGAATATTAAATTATTTTCCAACTACTATATAAAGGAAAAAGGAGAACTTAAGTGGAAGTCATTTTCCAAGACTTCCTCCCTACATAACCTATCCCACGTGAACCTCCCCTCGCATCCCTTTCATTTCACTTTCATCCTCTCCTTTTCAAAGCCTAAATCAACGAGGAAAAGACCCTACCATCTTGAAGAAATCATGTGTAAGCTAGCAACTCTAGGAAGAGAAAGACAAGCTCATTAAGAAGTTATAAGGTATGTATGAGGAAGTTTTATGATAAAGATAGTTTAAGTGTTACTTGTGTTTGAATAAGTGTTTGAAGTTCTGTGAAATATGACTTGTATCTGAGTAATTATTGGATTTAAAGTTATAGTTACATGATTGAGTGCCTGAATGAGGTTTTATGTGTTGTTGAGTGTTTTTATGAATCTCTGTACATGGATGATATGTTGTGTTTTATACATGAGTAATAAGCTGAGTTCAGTGCATGATTTATGTTAATTTTCTAAGTAAATCGTGTGAGACAATGATTGGAATATTTATATTGAATATCTGAGTTTATGAAAAGAATGAGATATGCATAAGTTAATCAGTCTCATGTGTCTCATAAGAATTGCCTCAGAATGGAGGTGTATATAAGAGTTGCCTCAGAATGGAGGTGTGCCTCAGAGCGGAGGTGTGTTAGATAGTTACAAGGACTGAGTCCGTGCGTTCAGACAAGAGAAGTCTGAGCTGGGGGTGACTCTTGCGGTGAGGAATCACGCCACCCATGATGATCACATGAAGTGTGGGTGAGAACCTGTGCAACACCGGGAGACCCTGATTGGTCGGATCAGTTCTGGACCACTGGGATGGGGCTATCTTGACAGTTGGTACCAAATAATAAGAGTTCAAGAAAATTATGCATCATGATAAGAGTCTAAGAGAATCATGCATCTTTGAGGATGTTGTTATGAATATCTGCATATTGAATATATTCTATTGCTTAAATTATGTTTATCATAAATTTACCCTGTATTTTGTGTCTGTGGTTGACACCTGCTATGACCTCAATTTTATTCGGGCGAGCAGATGAACAACAAAGAGAGACCACTAGCTGTTTACAAGAAGAGAATTTTGTTGAAGATGATATGTTTGAAGATGTATTCTTTTGTTACAAAGTGTTTTGAATTAGTTTTACTATGTAATAGAACCAGTGTCAGTTTGTAATCTTATTATATATATTACTTCAAATTTATAAATATTACTCAGTAATGAAATTTTCTTGAAGTATCAGTTATTGACAAAATTTTGTTATATTCAGTTGAGTGCTTTTAAGAAAATTGAAAAGAATTTTCATTAAAAATCAATAATAATAAGATGGTAAGTCGAGGTGTTACATTGAAAGCTCAAAACCAATACTTGATAAATTTTCTTTACAATCTTCATGTTGCTCCCCCTGTATCCAACAATCTCCCCCTTTTTGGCTTTGAACAAGCCAAATTTTTGATTGATTTCCAGTTGGACTTGAAGTTAATTGAGGAACATGAATAAGAAAACTTTGAGCTTTTCAAATCTGAAAAAATTTTCAATCTCTTTGCCAAAAATCAAGTGTTAAAAGCATCTGTGATTGATTCAGCATTCATTCACAAGTAATATAGACTTAATAAGTTCATTTTAAGTACTTAGCTCCCCCTAAATTTCACAATCCATTCAAGTCGAATTTTAGGCCAAAATTTTGAACAAAAAAATAGGGTAGAATAGAGTAAGTAGCAGAGCATGTCCAAAATTTCCAAAATCAATTATTTCTCCCTTTATTTGGCTTATCAAAGTCAAAAATGGATAACGCACAGCGGATAAGTAAAGGAGAAACACAATTGATATATTAATATAGGGAGGAACCATGACAAATAATGAAAATAAAACATGAAAGTAAAAAATAAAAAATAGAGCATAAAAAAACTAAACATTTCATAGGCCTAGAAGGTTTTAGATTCATCCCATTTTATAGTGGCCTCTATGAGATCTAGTCCATCTTTTATTTCATCTAAAGCTACACTGGTTTCAGCCTTAAAGTCATGTTGCATTTGGAGTAAGCCATCCATCTTCTGCAACATGAGGGATTCAAACTGAGGGTACATTGGATGAGTTGGATCCCTTTCTTTATCCTCAAAAGCTTCTTCTTCTTCACCAGTAGCAGCAGGAGGAGGTGGAGGCATTGGTGGTTGTGGACCAGCCATCACCCATGCTTGTGGTGATTTCATCATGCCTAGCTTAATAAGATGTTTATCTTGAATGAGGCTGTTATAGAGTTTGTGTGGTCCACAAGTTCATTAGAAACATCAATATTGAAGTGGTTTATGAACCTAGACACAAGAACAACATATGGAAAGGGATAATTGACTAGCCTCTTAGATTTTAACATAATCTCTTCAAATATTAGAACCCAATTCCTGGGAATGGAGTTCTTCAGACCATACACTAGTTGTAGGTCTTCATCAGTGGCTTGGGCATGATTGGTTGTCCTAGGGGTTAAGACATAGGTTATAATGTAATGTAGTAACCTATCCTCTGGTGTCATTGGGCCAGTACCCAACCTATTCCTAATTTGCATATGGGGATTACTGAGCATGTCCCTGTAGGTATCAAGTTTGTTGTAACCCTCCGGATTCTCATTAAATTTTCTCTCACCCTCACATATAACCCCAGCTACTGTTTCCCAGACTTCATAGGTAATCTCCATAGTGACACTCTTAACTTGAGATTTCATGGTCCCATTCATTGAACCCTTGGCACAGGTATAGAATACCTTTACCAGTTCAGGGCAGTATGTACCCTTCATCTCTAGAAAATGCCTAAGGCCTTGGGTTTCTAAATAAGCAGGAAATTGAAATCCTTTCCTTATGAACCAGTTTAGGTCAAGGTATATAGGTGAGCAGACTTCTTTGGTAGCATTAAATTGAAGGTAAGTCATCTTATCAGTCTCATTTGTGAACCAAAGATCAAGTCTATTAGATGGAGGGGGAGGAGGTGGATTGGAAGAGGATTCTCCTACTTTCCTTTTGCTAGTTCTAACACGTTTAGGAGTAGACATTTTAAACAAGGTTTCTAGACACTCAGACACAAAGAAAACACATAAATATAGCAAGAGAGAAAAGAGATAATGGCGCAAGGTTTTTCCATGGATGCAAGGTTCTATTTATAGACCAAATTGAGGCTCCTAACGTTCTAATTTTCAAAAATATAGCTGTTAGAAGGAGTTAAGGCACTGCAGTGAGTTTATATTCTAATTTGATTTGGTTGGACAGTTACAATTCCGGGAAAAAACTGTCAGATACGCAGCAACTGACTAAATAATCGATTAAATGCTCATCGTAATCGATTATTTTGCATATTTAGAACACGAAAATAACACACGGTAATCGATTATCCTGTAAGGTAATCGATTATTTTACAAGCATCCAGAGGTTGAAGATGAAGTGTAATCGATTACATATAGCAGAGATTTTTTGGGAATACAGGTATCAGAGCTTATGTAATCGATTAATTCGACTCGTAATCGATTACTCCAGGAGAATTTAAAATATTAAACACATATGTAATCGATTACCATTTTGTTGTAATCGATTATTCCAGGAGGATTTAAAAATTTAGAAGTACATGTCTAGGACTTTAATCGATTACCATTTCACCGTAATCGATTACTTTAATGAAACTTTGAGATTGAAAAACACATTTTGTACATGGTAATCGATTATCCCGATGCGTAATCGATTACTCCAGGAAGAATAAATTTTTCAAAATGAAAGAATAATCGATTATTATATTGCTGTAATCGATTACTGAAGCTCAAATAGCATAAACAATGTGGATTTTAATGAATTTAATTGATTAATCTGAAGGGTAATCGATTATTACAGAGAAAATATTGGATTGGAGAGCATTATGCAGACCAATTTCGAATTTTTCAACAGCTTTTGTGATAGAGATAGCAAAGGATTTCAATTTAGCATGGAAAGGCATATATTAAACATGCTAGTTTATATTGGATTCATCAAGAATACCTAGCATGTTTCTAAGTGCATAAAACCTATCTCTGCCAAAGGTTTTGTGAATATATCAGCCAATTGGTTGTTTGTATCAACAAAATCAATCTTGATATTACCTTTCTGCACATGGTCTCTTAGAAAATGATGTCTAATTTCAATGTGCTTGGTCCTTGAGTGCATAACAGGATTCTTTGAGATGTTTATGGCACTTGTGTTGTCATACAGCAGGGGTATCTCTTTTAGATCAACTCCAAAATCTTGTAATTGTTGTTTTAACCATAGGCTTTGTGCACAACAACTCCCAGCTGAGATATATTCAGCTTCAGCAATTGACAAAGCCACACAAGATTGTTTCTTGCAATGCCAAGATATGAGTGAAAAGTACCACTTGTGGTTTTCCTATCAAGTTTACATCCTGCAAAATCTGAATCAGAATAACCAATAATATTGATTGCTGCACCTTTAGGATACTATAGCCCAACTTTTGGTGTTGCCTTGAGGTATTTGAGGATTCTTTTGACTGCTATAAGGTGAGATTCTTTTGGATTTGATTGATATCTAGCTCACAAGCAAACACTAAGCATAATATCAGGTCCACTAGCTGTTAAATACAATAAAGAACCAATCATCCCTCTAAATTTGGATTCATCAACTTTCTTTCCCTTTTCATCTGAATCAAAGTAGGTTGATGTTGCCATTCGAGTTGCAACATCTTTGCTTTTCTTCATTTCAAATTTTTTGATGACTTCAAGGCAATATTTTGATTGATTAAGGAAAGTGCCATTCTTCATTTGTTTCACTTGAAGTCTAAGAAAGAATGTCAACTCTCCCATCATAGACATCCCAAACTCATTTTGCATAGCTGCAGAAAATTCTTTATAAAGCAATTGATTAGTTGAACCAAAAATAATATCATCAACATATACTTGAACCAATAGAATATCATTTCTATACCTCTTGATGAACAAGGTTTTGTCGACATTGCCTCTCATGAAAGATTATTCAAGAAGAAATTTACTTAACCTTTCATACCATGATCTAGGGGCTTATTTTAGACCATAGAAGGCCTTTTTAAGTTTGAAAACACGATTTGTATGTTTAAAATCAGTAAATCCGGGAGGTTGTTCAACATAGATGTCCTCCTCAATGTAACCATTTAAAAATGCACTTTTAACATCCATTTGATAAAGTTTAAAACCCATTAAACATGCAAATGGAAGCAATAGCCTTATAGCTTCCAATCTTGCAACTGGAGCAAAAGTTTCCTCATAGTCAATGTCTTCCTCTTGGTTGTAACCTTTAGCAACCAATCTATCCTTGTTTCTTACTATGATTCCACTTTCATCAAGCTTGTTTCTAAAAACCCATTTAGTACCAATAGGCTTGAAAGATGATGGTCTAGGAACAAGTTCCCAAACTTCATTTCTCTTGAATTGATTTAGTTTATCATGCATAGCATGCATCTAATGTTCATCTTGTAAGGCATGATTAATATCCTTAGGTTCAATTTAAGATACAAAAGCCATATCACAACATAAATTTCTCAATGATGATATAGTTGATACTCCCTTTGACACTTCACCTATGATGTTGTCAAGTGAGAGATCTCTTGTTGTTCTCCATTCTTTTGGCTCTTGTTAGGTGTTGATGGATTTGTTACAACACTTGGTTCTCCTTTGTCTTCAATAGGCTAGACAATTTCCTCCATAGGACCTGCTTCTAAATCACATTTCTTTTCCTCTCTTGAGGGGTTAGATTCATCACAAATTACATGAACAGATTCTTCCATGCACATAGTTCTTTTGTTGAAAACTCTATAAGCTTTACTTTGTAAGGAATATCCAAGAAATATAACTTCATCAGCCTTTGCATCAAACTTTCCAAGTGATTCTTTCCATTATTTAACACAAAACACTTGCAGCCAAAGGTTCTCAAGTGAGAGATGTTTGGTTTTCTACCTTTGTACAACTCATAAGGGGTTTCTTCAAAATAGGCATTATGAGAAATCTATTCAAAGTATAACAAATTGTACTAACCGCATCAGCCCAAAAATATTTTGGCAAATTTGACTCATTAAGAAGTGTTCTTGCACCTTCTTCAAGGGATCTATTTTTCCTCTCCACAACACCATTATGTTGAGGCGTTCTTGGAGCTGAAAAATTGTGGTTAATTCCATTTTCTTCACAAAACTTTTCAAAATGTTCATTTTGAAATTCCACACCATGATCACTTCTTATTGAGATAACTTTGTTGCTTTTCTCATTTTAAACAACTTTGGCCAATTTTCTAAAAGCATGGAAAGCATCACTTTTGGATTTCAAAAAACAAAGTCCAAGTATATCTAGAGTAATCATCAACAATCACAAGTGCATAATAAATGCCACCCAAACTCAGTTCTAGAAGGACCAAACAAATCAATGTGTAGTAATTCAAGTGGTCTAGAGGTGGAAACAATATTTTTGCTTTGAAAAGAGATTTTAGTTTGTTTCCCCTTTTGACATGCATCACAAAGTTTGTTCTTTTCAAATTTGAGTTTTAGTAAACCAATCACTAAGTCCTTTTTAATAAGCTTGTTCATATGGTGCATGTTGATGTGACTAGCTCTCCTATGCCACAACCAAGATTCATCTAACTTACTCATTAAGCATGAAGTTTTGTAAAAGAATGCATGGTCAATAGAAAGTAGATAGATATTATCTTTCCTTTTGCCTATATGAACTACTTCATCATTTTGGCCATCACATATCATACTATAATTCTCATTGAATGAGATCTTAAAACCTTTGTCACATAGTTGGCTTATTCTTAGAAGATTGTGCTTCAAACCATCCACATAGAGAACATTGCTAATCTTGGTATTGAAGCTATCTCTAATGTTGCCTTCACCAATAATCTTACCCTTGTTGTTATCTCCAAAAGTGACAAAGCCTCCATCTTTAGGAACAAGATTTGTGAGCAAAGACTTGTCACCGGTCATATGTCTAGAGCATCCACTATCAAGATACCACAAAGAAGTTCTTTCTCGTAGACTGTAACACCCCGTAGGCCTCCGGTGCGTTAACATTAATAATATCAGTTTAGCGCGTATTTATCATAAAATAGTATTTAGCGGAAGCATCGAATCGCTTTTCTTGATTCATTATGTATGGAATAACAAACTGTAAAGTACAAAACAATTCATGCTGATCCAGTTTCTCAACTCATATATCAAAACCATATAACTTAAAT
>PYAF01005803.1:262237-288684 GCA_007407185.1 Glycine tomentella | reverse complement strand
TCAAGTGATTCACTCAAATATTTATTCATTAACCAAATCAAGTAACTTATTCAAATACTCATTTCCTTTAGCAATCTTTATCTCTTTAAGGCATTTCATCAAACACCTAACCTACAAAGCTTGGTTGCTTATCAAAACAATTAAGAATCTCAACAAAATGAATATCCAAACTTGCTTATCATAAACTTCCCCATACCTTATGTTTCTCCTTAAAAATTGAATAGCTTTGCTCCTAGAATCATTGATCTTCACGTGGACTCTCAATCTTTTAGACCTTGGTTTTGCTTTAGGTAAAAGGTCATTTAGAATAAAATGGAAGGTTTTTGGTGGAAATTTTTGCACGGTTTTGGACTCCCTTGGCTGTCCCAATTTTCAGCTATCCTCCTCCTTTTATAGTCTAGATGAATTAAGCTTTTCTAAAAAATCTTCAAAGCTTATATGATTACCTAGCTTTCTAGTTGGTCTTCTACCATTGGCCCTTGCTTTTTTATCCTACAAGTGTCCTAAATCAAGATTTTTCTACACCATTCCTAGCCTTATCCATGCAATGGACAGTTTTGGTGCATTTCTCCTTGCTTCCAATTCATTCACGTGGAGTACTTTATCCTTGGAGATTTTTGTTGCATTATTTCAAGCCTAACTTTCCAAATGGTCCAATTGGATTTCTTCTTGCTTCTAAACCGTCCAATTGTCCTAATTCATGAATCTTCTCAAGCTCTCCTTGATTGTATACGTGCAATGCTTGGCTTAAAAGGTAAGTTTCACCAATTTTCGTGGATGGGAGGAGTTTGTGTTTTTCTTTCATTCTTAAATTTTCCCAAAACCCCCATTTCTGTAAAATAATCATTCCGGGTTCGTTAACCGTTAGATCTTCTTGAAATTTTACATGTATACTCCTACCTTATATATCTAACTTCTGACCGTTATGATCTTTGAAATAATGCTTAGAAATGTCCACGTGTTCTGTCAAAGGGAGAAAAATAAAATTTGCTTCAAATATCTCTTAAGCATTTATGTCTAGCTTTCTACTTGGACCAATAGGAATTTTCAAGCTTCTTAGCCTTCCATGTGGCCAGTCTTGAAGCTTCTTTAAAGTTTTATCCTTTGATCCTAGATCACACGGCCAAAGCTTGTATTAGGAATTCAAATCAACCAATTTTTCTTTGAATTACATGTAATAACTTTACTTGAATTCTTATTGGTCTATTTTGCTTTGAATTATTAAAATTACTAAACTACTTATTTAGAACACTTATTCCTCCCATAATTAAGAGAAAACTCCATAGACTATGTCCATCCTTCTCTTATGATATTCGGATGTTCGAGTTAGTCTAGATTAAACTCTTTTTAACCTATCTTCCAAAATTCGTAGAAATTCTATTTTAGGGTTCTCTGCCTCCAATCTTGCTGATAATTTGTTATCTAAAAGTATTTTATCCAATATTCATGTTTCCACAAATTTCTGAAGTCATCTTCGTCATTTTTGACCTAAGGGTATTTTGGTCATTTACCACCCTAGGAACCTAACTGTCATTTCTGAAATTGTTCAAGGATATTTTGGTAATTTCTCCTAGTAAATATCTTACTAAAATATATAGGGATACATTGGTCATTTCCAAAATTGTCCAAGGCAAAATTCACCCTAGGGATATAAGCGTCATTTCTGAAATTGTTCAGGACATTTCTGTAATTGTCACTCTAAGGGTATTCTTGGTCATTTCTAAAATGTCCAGGGCGTTTTTGTCATTTTGTCCTAAATTTTTCTACTGCCTCTTATTAACATTTTATTCTATTCCCAAAATTTTGGGGTGTTACACTGATCACGCCAACTTCCAGAGCCCACGGCACCATCCGCGCCACCCTAGCGCCATCCGCGCCAACTTCCAGAAACAATGGCGCCAACCGCGCCACTCCCGCGCCAACAGCGCCAGACTCCAGAACTGTGACACCACTCGCGCCATCCCGGCGCCACTCGCGCCAACATCCAGTAGGCATGGCGCTGATGGTGCCCCACTGGCGCCATCCGCGGCACACCTCTACACTGGTTTCTGCAGAAGAAATTCTGCAGAAAACCAGGGCTATCGGCGCCGATGCTCGCGCCGTCCGCGCCAGGACTCAGGGTTATTATATGATGCCACTTTCATCTAGCTTGTTTCGGAAAACCCATTTTGTGCCAATAGGAATATGATTAGATGGTGTAGGAACTAATTCCCAAACTTGGTTTCTTTTGAATTGATTCAATTCATCATGCGTAACTATTAACCAATTTTCATCCAGCAGAGCTTGATCAACACTTTTAGGTTCAATTTGTGAAACAAAATCCATGGTACAACAAAGATTTCTTAAAGAAGATCTAGTAGAAACTCTCTTGGATGCTTCCCCAATTATGTTGTCAAGGGAAAGATCTTTAGTAGTTCTCCAATCCTTGTGCTTTTGTAAAGGAGTTGATTGTTCCAGTTCATCATTTGGTTCAGCTTTTTCTTTTTCATTCAAATCATTAAGTTGCATAAATTATTCCATTTGTCTTGCATCAATGTCACACTCCAAATCTTCCTTGAAAGGGTTAGTCTCATCACATATAACATGGACATATTTCATAACACATAATGTTCTTTTATTAAAGATCCTATAAGCTTTACTTTGGAAAGAGTAACCAAGAAAAATTGCTTTATCAGCTTTAGAATTAAATTTGCTAAGAGAATTTTTACCATTATTTAACACAAAACACTTGCAGCCAAAAGCTCTAAAATGAGAGATGTTTGGTTTTCTTCCTTTGTATAGTTCATAAGGGGTTCTCTTCAAAATGAGCCTTATGAGAATTCTATTCAAAGTATAACAAACCGTACTTACAGCATCTGCCCAAAAGTGCTTAGGCAAGTTTGTTTCATTTAGAAGTGTTCTTGCACCTTCCTCAAGTGATATGTTTTTCCTCTCCATAACACCATTTTGTTGAGGTGTTCTTGGAGTTGAAAAATTGTGATTAATTCCAAATTCTTCACAAAACTTTTCAAAATGTTCATTTTGGATTTCTCCACTATGATCACTTCTAATTGAAACAATATTGCAAGCTTTTTCATTTTGAATTATCTTGGCCAATTTTCTAAATGTTGTGAATGCATCATTCTTGGATCTTATGAATAAAGTCCATGTATATCTTGAGTAATCATCTATAATAACAAGCCCATAGAAATTACCCCCGAAGCTCATGGTTCTAGAAGGACCAAATAAATCCATATAAAGCAACTCACGAGGTCTAGAAGTAGAAACAACATTTTTACTTTGAAAAGAATTCTTTGTTTGTTTACCTCTTTGACAAGCTTCACATATTTTATCCTTCTCAAACTTAAGCTTAGGCAATCCTATAACCAAGTCCTTTCTTACAAGCTTGTTTAAATGATGCATGTTTATATGACTTGCTCTTCTATGCCATAACCATGTTTCATTAGTTTTACTTACAAGACAACTAGTGTTTTGAATGAATGCATAGTCAATGGACAGCACATAAATGTTACCCTTTCTCTTACCAACATGGATAACTTCACCACTTTTACTGTCACAAATCAAACAACAGTTGTTGTTGAAAGAAACTTTGAACCCTTTGTCACATAGTTGGCTTATGCTTAGGAGATTATGTTTCAAGCCTTCAACATACAAAACATTTTTTATCATAGTCTTAAGGTTGTCTCCAATGTTTCCTTCTCCAATTATCTTCCTTTTGTTATTATCACTGTAAGTGACAAATCCTCCATCTCTTAGTATGACATTTGTAAGCATGGATATGTCACCTGTCATGTGCTTAGTGAAAATAAAGGGAATACTCACAATAACCAAGAGGGGGCGAATTGGTTAAACCTTGGTATTTTAAAATTTAATTCAAATCAGAGTTAAACGATCTTTATCACTTTCAAAACCAAGAAATCTTTTTACTCAATCAAATAGCTCAGCCCCTTGGAATCAATTTGCTTAAAACAAAAGGGTAATAGAGATTAAGAAACAACACACAAGCAATTTATACTGGTTCACTTCACAACTGAAGCTACATCCAGTTTCTTCTAATCAACACTAAATTAGAACTCCACTATTATAAATCTTGTTCTTACAAGCTTATTACAAGACCTCCCCTTTATCAACCCTAGATAAAGAATAGAAATCTAAAACCCTATTAGAATTCTAAGGAGCAAGAACCAGAGAACACTACTCTGTTCTATAACTAGAGAACCCTTCTCTAAACCCAAGCAAGAAGAACCCACTTACAATAGCAATTTACAACAGAAATTCAAATACGAATTTACACACATAGGTTAAGGAGATAGACAACCTGATCCAATGAATGTAATACAGATGAGTTACCAAATCAGGTTGAATAGCAAAAACGAAATTAGCACATGTTTTCCCTTAACCTTGAAAAGTTTCTTGCTTAAGAATCATTCAAAGACCCATGAATGTTTTGAAAGAAGCAAGAAGTAATAGAACACAAAAAATTACTTTGAGAGAGTTTAGAAAGCCTGTGTATATTCAGAAATACGAATGATCAAGTTCTTAAACAAGCCAAGCCTTCAAAACTATTTATAACATATTTTTATAACTAACTGTAATCGATTAAATGCGCCAGATAATCGATTAAAATGCTTTAGTAATCAATTAAATCATCACTTAATCGATTAATCTGTTCAAGAAGGTTTCTGGGTTTCAGCAACGAGCAAAATAATTGATTATCCCGAGCTGTAATCGATTAAACCAGGAAGTTCAGTTTCACAAAATAAATTGTGTAATCGATTACTAATAATGGTAATCGATTACATAGTTAAAATCTGTTTTAAGGCTTCCTGGTTTAATCGATTACCATCATTGATAATCGATTAAACCAACAAACCTTCAAAATTGTTTTCTACTATATAATCGATTATCAATGATGGTAATCGATTAACCCAAGAAGCCTTAAAACAGATTTTAACTAATCGATTACGAATGATGGTAATCGTTTAAAACATTTAACAAAGCAGTTTCAGTTTCAATCAAAGGCCAAATAATCGATTAATCCGATAAGTAATCGATTAAATTGTTTATGCAGATTTTTCCAGATTAAATAAGAACAAAATAATAAATTATAGTACTTAGGTAATCGATTAAAACAATAGGAAATTCATTTTTCCAAAAACCTTTTAATCAGATTAAAACCTTAACCAAAAGATAAAAAGCTTTGATGTTTTAGTGAAAATCATTTAAGCTTATTAATGTATGAATGAATGAATGCATGGATTAATCAGATTGTCTTTCTCTTATACGTGAATCATATACTAAACTTCAAGGCACTCCAAGCATGTTGAAAGCTCAAAACACATTCTTGAATCAAAGTCTTTCACTCTTCATGATTCTTCCCCTATATCCAACATCTAGAGTAGCCACTATCAAGATACCGTAGTGTTCATCTTGCTCTTAGGCACATCTGCAAAATTCAAATCAAGTAATAAGGAGAGGTACCCAATTGAGGTTGGGTCCATAGGGGTTAGCTACTTTCTTCTTCTTTTGCACCCAAATACATTCTCCATTAGGCACATAATATTTTCTAGCATAGCATTTAAAAGATGCACTTCCTTTCTTCATGCAATAATTACAAGTTATAGTTCTTGATGATCTTTCAGAATAAGCATTATGATTAAACTTTGGTTTATAAAAGCTCCTTTGATTCTTCTATTTTGGCGGTACAAATTTAGTTTTTCTGAAAGATTTTGAACCATGTTTGTAACCCAAAATAGAAGTATCTCCAGCATATTTTTGCACACTTAACAATTTCCTCTATAAAGTCTTTTTAAAAGATCAACCAAATAGCTATTTTCTGAAAGAAGTAACATATATTTTTCTCCTTGGCTTCTTTTGAAAGCATCAAACTCATCTTGTAACAATTTGCATTTTTCAACCTTGGAAGAGGAAGAGGGACATATACACCCATTGGCCTTGTAACTTGAAAGAAATTTTTCATTTTCTTTTTTCAACTTACAAAGTTCACTTTGCATTTTTGCAATTTTGGTGATGTGTCATCTTAGATCTCCTTTCAACTTATTATTTGACTTTGCTAGCTTTTGAGCCTCACCATGCATTTCATGAAAAACATCAACTATATTATCATATTCAGAATTTTCCTCAGATTTTGCACTAGAGAATTCTTCATCATCACTTACTGTTGAAGTGAGACAAACATTAGCTTCTTCTTCATCTTCACTAGCTGATCCGAATGTTGTTGATTCATTATTTTCCCAAGCAATATATGTCTTCTTTGTCTTTCCTTCCTTCTTTATCTTCCTCTCACCTTGTTGCTTCTTCAAAAACATTGGACATTCAGATGTGATGTGTCCAAGCTTTCCACATTCAAAGCAAGTGAAGTTGGTAGAGGTGTTGTTGTGTTTGTTGTCATTTTTTTTATTGAACTTTGCGAACTTTCTGTTCTTGTTCCTTCTCATGAATTTGCTGAACTTTTTGACAATTAGATTCATGTTGTCATCTTCACTTGAATCTTATTCTTTCTCAACTTTAGAGGATGCAACTTTCAAGGCTATGCTTTTTTGTTTCTTTTCTGCATCTTCTGCATTGGTTAGTTGTGACATTTCAAGTTCCTATTCAAGTAGCTTACCAAATAGTGCAGCCACGGACATCTTAGACAAGTCTTTGGATTCCTTGATTGTTGTAACTTTTGGTTGCCAAGGTCTTGTTAGACACTTTATTATTTTGATGTTCAATTCTTCAGTATCAAATGTCTTTCCAAGACCAAGAAAATGATTGACAATATGTGTGAATCTTGTTTGCAGCTGAGATATGTTTTCAGTATTACTCATCTTGAACATCTCATATTCATGAATCAAGACATGCTTCCTTGATCGCCTTACTTCATCTGTTCCTTCATGAGTTACCTCCAACATCTCCCACATTTCTTTTGCACTTCTGCATCTCACAGTTCTAAAAAATTCATCAGAAGACAAAGCAGATGTAATAATTTTTTAGCTTTAAAATCATATTGCACAACTCTTTTTTCAGCATCTGTCATCTCATCCCATTCTTTGGGAATCAATTTATTATCAACAGTTTTCATTGGAAATAAATGACCTTTCTCAATGACATTCCAAGCTCCAAGATCATTTGATTGAATAAGATCTGCATGCGATTTATCCAAAAACTAATATGCTCACCCTCAAACATCGGTGGACGATTGAGAGAAGCTCCCTCTCGAAAAGTTATTTGAGTTGTATTCATTTTCTTTGAAAAGAAAGTGATCTTGAATAACTTTCAAAAACCAGCTCTTGATACCAATTAAAAATACAATAAACACTCTTCAAATAAACCAAGAGGGGGTGAATTGGTTTAAAACAGGTATTTAAAAATTTACTTGAAACTATTTGCGGAATTTGAAATCTCGATTGTATCACTTAAAACCCTTTTTCAAACCAAAACTTTTCTTTCAACCAAAATCAATCTTGTTATGCAAGTAATGCCAGAAACTTTGTATTGTTGATAATATCTTGATTATCCAAACACAAACAATGAGATATATAGAGAATTTAGAAAAGAGACTCAGCAATTTATACTGGTTCACCTCACAAACTTGGAGGTTACATCCAGTATCTTCCAACCAACACTAAGTCAGAGTATCCACTAAATCAAAATATTTTTTACAACAATTTACAATTGATCTCCCTTGTCAAACCCAGACAAAGAATCAAAATCTAAATCCTATAGATTTCTAAGACCAAGAACCAAAGAACACTACTATGTTCTATCCTCTAAAGAACCCTTCTCCAGAATGCTTGACAGAATCAAATTGATATATCACAAAAGAATACAAACATCAAAAAATCTTAAAAAGAAAGATTCAAGATAGACATAACTTGTGATCCTTCATGTATGAATGAATGAAAATGAATTGGGATTACCACACATGACAAGTTGTATGAATTCTAATGCTCAGAATCAATATCTTGAAAACTTCTTTTCTTCAACACATCTTCATTAGAAAACTCAGAAATCTTGATCTTTACAAGATATGTTTTTCACTCAGTAATCAGTCTCTTGAACTCTTAGAAAGCTTGGTGACTTTTGGGTAAGTCACTCATATGTTTTGAACAATTCATACAAGGTCTATATATAAAGAGTTGACCCACAAAGCTTTATATAAAACTGATTTAATTGACAATAATTGATTAATCCTCTGGTGTAATCGATTATTTTGCCATATGTAATCAATTAATATGTTCTTGAGCTTTCTGGAAATGTTTTCATGAACAAGATAATCTATGTATGTGAAACAATGCATAATAATCGATTACATAATGTTGGTAATCGATTAAGCCAGTAAATCTCAAAATATGAAAATAGCCTATGTAATCGATTACGATTCATGGTAATCGATTAAAGCAGCAATGCATGATTTTCATATTAAACTATGTAATCGATTACAAGAAGCCTGTAATCAATTAAACTATTCTTGAAGGCTTTTCCAGGTTTAGAACAAAGACATTTAATCGATTAAAACACTGTGTACTCGATTAAAGAAGTAAGTTTTACTTTTTCCAAAAAGTTAACCATAAGAACCTGAATTCTTGTAAAATCATTTGAGTAGCTTTAGTTCATTCATCAAAAACATGTATGCATGAAGATGAGAATGCAAATGCAATGAAAGATCACAAGGTAATGTACTTGAGTCACTTAGCAATTACAAATGCCTCCAAACTTGATTTGGCATGTAAAAAGCAAAAACTCCAAGCCATCCTTGATTCAATCTTCTTGCAGCTTCTTTTAAATCCAACATGACTAAGGGTTTAAGGGTTCTCTGTATCTAAACCTTTGATTCCTAGACCTAGGACTTCTATCAAGGTCACCTAACTGTCTAATGATGGTTTTATATCTTATATACATGATTACATTAAGAATAATACTACTACACTGCATATCAATCAAACACAAATAATTTTTACATAGAACTTTCCAATCTAAGAAAATTGGGATGTTACAATCATAGTTAGACACAAGTGACAGGAAAGTTAATTTGTTGTGACTAGGCACCCTACAAGTAGCACACCTAGTTCTTCTCTTTGATATTAAGACTGAATCTCCCCCGATTGTGGCAGGTGCAATGTGTCCGTTAGGTGTTGAAGTCGATGGATTCCCAAAAGGCATATTGCTTTGTTCATTTTTGTATCATCATTTAAACCCATATTCTCATTATTATCTTTCAAATATTTGACTTCCTGACTTACCTTCTCTTTAACATCATTGAAATTGTCAACACTTTGTGAAGCAAAGTAACATATTTCCTTGCATGAATCAACCAACCAAACATATTTTCCAACAATATGAGAGTCCAAAATTTGAACTAGATATATTGTGAGCTTTGTGCCTATCCTTAGCAGCCTGACTCCATCTATATGATAGAAGAAATGATGATAAGTCATCTATCTTATGTTTGACCAACACACAAATTATAAGACCACATGGAATTCCAAAAGATTGCATTTTTGACAAGAACACGTGTGTTGATTCCAAGTGAAGCTTCATAAAGATTGGAAGCCTTTGCCAGGATTTGTTTTGAGCTTCAAACATGCTTGAAGACTTGGAATTTTCTGTAAAAGGAAAGTCATCTGATTGATCCATGCATTCACTCATTCATTCATGCAACTAAGTATTTTTTCATGAAAATCCACCTAAGCTTTTAACATTTAACTAAAGGTTTTCATGTGAAATCAAAGGTTTTGGAAAAATGAATTTTGTAATGGTTTAATCGATTACATTGAGGATATAATCGATTATTTTGTTCTTGGTTTACTTGGGAAAAGTTTTTAAGAACAATGTAATCGATTACCTATCTGATTGATCGATTATTTGACCTTCGTTTACATATAAACTGCCTTGATGAACACTTTAATCGATTACTAACAGGTAGTAATCGATTACATTGCTATACATGAGTTTAAGTCTCTCTGGAAGAATCGATTACCAAAGAACAGTAATCGATTACACAGGGTAAACTGAAAAAGCCATCTTCCTGTCATAATCAATTACCAAATTCAGTAATCGATTACACTTTGTGTTAATGTGTATAAGGTTTGCTGCATTAATCGATTACTAAAAATAGTAATCGATTATATAGTTCAATATGATTTCTAAAGCTTCTTGGTTTAATCGATTACAAGAATCAGTAATCAATTACACAGTGTATTTCAAGTTTATGAAGCTTCCTATCTTAATCGATTATAAGACGGAATAATTGATTATTTTGTTCGTTGCTTATGTCCAGATTTTTGTAGAACATTTTAATCGATTACAAGGTTGATTTAATCGATTACATGAGTGAAATAATCGATTATTTGGCACGTTTAATCGATTACTGACAGTTACAAAAGTTTGTTATAAATAGAACCTTGGGTCAGCTTGTTTTGTAACTTGATCTATTTGTATTCTGAGCACACATAAGTTTTCTAAACACATTCTAAATGATTTTTCTGGGTTCTATGAGTTCTTGCTTTCACTAAAACACTTATGGGTTTTTGAGTGATTCTTTCAAGCAAGAAGTTTCTTTCAAAGGTTAAGGAAGGAGATGTTCTGAGATTAAATTTGTATTTCAACCTGGTTTGTTCATTCATGTGCATATCATTCACTGGATCATCAGGTGTTTTCTTTCCTTAACTAATAGGTTGTAATTTTGTTTACAAATTTGTGCTGTATTGGCTATTGTAATTTTGATTCTTAAAGCTTGGGACTAGAGAAGGTTCTCTAGCTTAAAGATCAAAGTCGTATTCTCTGGATCTTTCTCCTTAGATTTCTAATAGGGTTTTAGATTTCTGTTCTTTGTCTAGGGTTGATAAAGAGGAGATTCTTGTAAAAGCTTGTAAGAATATTTTTATAATAGTGGAACTCTAACCTAGTGTTGGTTGGAAGAAACTGGATGTAGCTTCATGATTTGAAGTGAACTAGTATAAATTGTTTATGTTCTTGTTTCTATATCTCTTATCTCATCATATTCATTATTGCTAATTCTTTGAATCACATTCATTGTTCAACAAGATTTGTTTTGATCTATTAAATTCTTGGACTGAGCTATTTCATTGAGTAAAAGGATTCTTGGTTTTAAAAGTGATAAAGATCCTAAAAACTCTAATTTGAAATTGATTTTAAAATACCAAGGTTTAACCAATCACCCCCCTCTTGGCTGTTGTGAAGTATTCCTATTATTTTCAACATGAAATCACCCACTGACAGATAATGTGAAACAACCTAATTACTGTGAACCAAACCAAACTCTGAAACCATTGCAAACCATTTGTGTTTCTTCAATGTCATAGTCACCCATCATGAGAGTTGGCAACCATGAAACAAAGACTTGATTGTTTGTGTTACTCTTTGCATTGCGACGCAAATGCCAATCACAAAGGCAATGGTGAGCATTAGGAAAATTATCGCATTCCTCATTGCTAAATCTCCATTGGTTATAACTGATGATGACAACTTGTCTTTCATAACTTCCATAAGTTTCTCAAGGAGCCAAACATATGTCTCTTTTGTTTCATTTGAAACAAATGCACTTGCAAAGATGATGGTTCGATTATGATTGTCCATACCAGAAAAAACAACCATTGGATATTAATACTTATTTTTACCATATGTGGCATCAAAAGCAAGAACATCGCCAAACACTTCATGATCCAATTGATTAGTCCCATCACACCAAAACAAATGTTACAACTTTCCGTCTTCATCCTGTGTCATGGACAAGCATTAAGGGGTCATTCAATGATAACTTTCACAAATACATAAAGCACATTCCACATCACCACCTTGTTGGCGCCTTTGTTTCTCAATCTCATTGTACATGTTCTTCTTTCCAAACCTTACTCTCTCAAACTCCTAACTAATGAGCAAATGAATTAAATATGTTTGGCCTACTAATACCAACTTTCCTCTCAAGTTATTCATTTGCATTACATCACCACGAGTCATTCTCCTATGTACAACCATCATCCCAACAAACATCACTTCAACTGGATCATGAGTGTGGTCATCTTCAAAATATTTTACAATCCAACGTTTTGAGTAAATTTTCAATTGCATCCGAAATCTAACCGTACACCCGCATCTAGTTTTTGATTTTGCAGCACGCTTATGATTTCCCAAGCTTAAACCCCCTATCTTCACACCAACCTTATCTATGACACATCAATGTTTGTTGCACTTGCTCTCCTTTGTTATTTCTAAATATATTTCCTTTATAAGGGGTGAATCCATGCATCCTTGCATAATAATTATAAAACTCGTAAGAAACTTCTAGGTTTGAAAAATGACACTTGCATAATTATCCAATACTCATACTACCAAGGTTGATATCAATAATGTCCTGCAAACATTCGATGGCATGACCATGATTTATATCGTTAGACGAAACCCCATCGTCACAATCAACATCATCAACACCCCACCATTGATCATTGGAGTAGACTCTAATTTTTAAAATAAAAGATAGGTAGGTAAAGACAAAAACACTAATTTTGTTCGGGTGATCTTTCAAATGATCACAACATGAGAATGAAGAATCCTCGAAAAAAAGGATTTGGTGTATCAACAAAACAAAAAAAAATTGAGTTTAACGTGACAAGGCATGGAAACAAGTCCCGTGAAACAAAATGTATAGGACATTGAGTTCTATAAACAAATGCAAAGGACTTTGAGTCCTATGAAACATAAGGTAGAGGACATTGAGTCCTATGAAACAAAAATAGAGGACATTGAGTCCTATGAAATTAAAAACAAAGGACTTTGAGTCCTATGAAACATAAAGCAGAGGACGTTGAGTCCTATGAAACTCAAAGCAGAGGACGTTGAGTCCTATGAAACATAAAATAGAGGACATTGAGTCCTACGAAACATAAAAACAAAGGACAATGAGTCTATGAAACATAAAGTAGATGATGTTGAGTCCAATGAAACTAAAAGTATAGGACGTTGAGTCTTATGAAACATAAAGCAGAGGACGTTCAGTCTTATGAAACATAAAGAAGAGGACGTTGAGTCCTATAAAACAAAAAAAGAGGACATTGAGTCCTATGAAACTAAAAACAGAGGACATTGAGTCCTATGAAACATAAAGCAGAGGATGTTGAGTCCTATGAAACATAAAGTAGAGGACGTTGAGTCCTATGAAACATAAAAATAGAGGACATTGACTCCTATGAAACATAAAGCTGAGGACGTTGAGTCCTATGCAACTAAAAACATATGACATTAAGTCCTATGAAAGTAATATTAGAGGACGTTGAGTCCTATGAAACATAAAAACAAAGGACGTTGAGTTCTATGAAACATAAAGTAGAGGACGTTGGGTCCTATGAAACATAAAGCAGAGGAAGTTGAGTCCTATGAAACATAAAGCAGAGGACGTTGAGTCCTATAAACTAAAAATAGAAGTCGTTAAGTCCTATGAAACTTGTTAACGGATACTGGTATCTAGAGGCTCAAACCTATAAGAAAGCAAGAGGTTGACTCTCTAAAAGGTCACTTATCCTAAACTCTATCTCAAAAAACAACATATAAAGAGAAAACTATGCACTTAAAGCCTAATATTAAACATATGAGTTTGGAGTGCATTATGATGAATGAAAAGAGACATGCAAGCTTCGCCCTGAAACACAATAAATGTGGGCTTTGTACCCAGAAATGAAATGCAAAAGGTTTTGAGTCATGAAAACATTGCAATGCTTATGAAATTCTTTCTCTCTTGTTATACTTTGCTGGTCTTTTTTTTTCTTCCCTTTTTTTGGTGAAAAACACTGATTGACTATTTCTTTCTAAAAGATATGATGATTCATGCAACATCATCTTGACTTTTGTAGATCTCTTCGGAGACTTCCTTAGAATGTATGTTTTGTTTGATCCAATTGCTTGAAAATTTTGGAAGATGGTAGTGGAACCATTTGACGTTTAACCAATCAATTGAAATATTTATTCCAGGGTTCATCCCTTATTTTTAAACTTCGACTGCTCTGCACAACAAGGAAATATAAGGCTTCAGGATTGACTACATGAACCATTAAAGAATTGCAATGGATTGTTACACATTGCTATATGACCAAGTGAAACTCTCCTAATTTAAGATCATAGAGGTATGCCATTAGTCCATTGATCCCATTGAAGCTTAATGATATGGGCTGATCCTGAAAGGATTTATGCAACGAAGACTACCATTGGATTCAAAAGGAACCCTAGGGACTTTGCATGAGCGATTGACATTGAATGGACCCACTATCACAATTGCCTTCGGACATCTTTCACGAGCTCCTTGTTGAATGAGTTTTCTTTTCAAATGTGCAAGTGCGAACCTCAAGATTCTTTTTTTTTTCTTTCTTAACAAGCATAAGTGTGTGTGTGTGTGTGTGTGTGTGTGTGTTCCATTCTAGAATCCAAACTCAAAAGCGAGATTAGTCCTTCCTTGATCCACATGGGCTTTATTGGGTTTGTAACGTGGTCAGGGGTTAAGAGAGGTATGAAAGAAAGGTCAGAGAGGCTCAAAGAACGTTTAAGGGTTATGTAGAGTAAGAACCTTAAGCGTCTTGCTTGTACTTTTATTCATTTCAACTTTTTGGGTTGGGCTTTACTCCATTTGTCTTATAAATTGACCACCATTGCACTTTTGTGCCTTCCTTGTGAAATTTGGAGAACTTTGGTTCCCTTTGTTTTTGTTGCTTACCTTTGACGAGTTTGTTTTCTTTAACATTATTTGTTTTCCTACTCTGGTTTTTTTATTTTAGAAAAAAACTATACTTTGGCTCGGAGTGGGTCATAAGGGATAAATTAGTGTTTGGGATGAAGAAACACGGTCATGTGTCATTTCAAATCTTGACTGGAGACTCTTACAGTTTTGATTTTGGGACATAACATTTGATATACACGCTCCTGATCATTTTTCTTGTATTCTTTTTTTTTTTGTTCATTTTCATTTTTCCTCTTTTTTTATACATACCTCAACTTTTGCCTAAACTGCCCTTTCGGGTTTTCAACCTACCAGGTGAGAACTTATTATCTGCCCCTAGGTTCGCTTGGAGTCCGTGCATGGTGTCTATCATTGCCCCGGTGTAGGGTTTGAAGGTATCTGATGTTGTCGTCTGTCATGCCTTTGTGGCAAGAAGAAATTAAAGAAATTGTGCAGGTTCTCGAAAGAGAATTTTTAAGGGTGAGAAATATTTTAAAGATTTTCAATTGACAGATTAAGCCAAATGGCTCTAACTCTTCACAAAAATTTTAAGTAATATAAGACGAGGTCGCATGCATGTCTGTATTTCTTAGCACAATGATTACTTTTTTCTGATTTCAAGGAAAGAATGTAATGAGCAATGCATAACAATGCAACAAAATAGATATGCATGATTGCATGTAAAAGATAACTTGCTGAAGTATTACGAATTGTACATAAAATGCTCAATACAGCATAAGGTCAAATTAACTCTAATTTGAATTAAAAAAATATTGTTCATTACATCTTATCAGAGTCAAAGTACAATTAGAAATAAAACACGGGCACATCAACAGTTCCTAATTTTGTAAGTCAATAGCTCAATCATGTGTTGCCAGTAGTCAAAGAGGCTATGAAAATCTGATCCATCCGCTGCCTCAATTTTTGCGAGTTGGATACTTCTAAACTTTTGACCTTCACTTGATAAAACCTTTTCTTGAAAGACTGTGCTTGGTTCGACCCTGTAACACCCTGAAAGTTCGATAACTAAAAATAGATGTTTGATGTATTTCTTGTGTTATTTGATTATTTAATTAGTTTAGATTAGTTGAATTGTTGTGTAAATTATCTTATGCAATTGCTTAGTATGAATGTTAAGTTATGTGGATTTTGTTTGAGCTATGTTGAAATGTGTGATTAGTAGTTTGACCCAAAAAAAGTTTAGGTAAAACCAAGATCTTGGATTCGTTAACCGTTGGATCACCTTCAAATTTTGACATTAGGTTCACAACCCATCTCTGCATATTTTTTCGTTGGGATTTGCAAAATAACAACTTTTGATGTCGCGCTAAGCACAATTCCAGATAGAGACGAAGTTGCGCTATGCGAGACCAGAGCGCTGAGCAAGAATTACAGTTTATAAATACGTCCAGCAGTGCATAAAAACACATTTTCACTTCTCTCTCTCTCTAAACTCTCACCCAAAACCCTAGAATCATCTCCTCCACCACCCACAGCCACCGGTGACCACCCCGAGCCACCGTTGCTTGCCGTCTGACCATCGCATGAAGAGGAACACTTTAATCGGAGCGGAATCTTCAAAACTCAACTCGAGGATTCGATAGAGAATGGAGCCTCCAATCCTATTTTCTTGGTTTCTTCGAGATAATCATGGTTTCCTTGTCTTCTCCTAGTTAGTTTAAGCCTTTCTTAGTATCTTTTGTGATTTGGATACCGTTATTAGGTGTTTTTACACTTCCTTTGAAAACCCTTTGAAAATGAGACATTGTAAAAGTTTCCTTTTTATAAAATTGATGTTAATTTTTTGACCTTTGTTGAGCCCCGGTCACATTGGTGTGATCGAAATTTCAAAATGATGTCCTTTTGATGTGGACTTCCAAAACACCACTTTAGACCCTTTTACATTTGAGTGGGTATTTGACCCCAAATGTTAATATTAACCTTGTCTTTGAAATCTATACTAAATTATCTTCGATTTGGTATATGGAGCTCTGCATTTAGGCCAAAGCACGTGAAGATGAGAGATCTCAAAACTGTTGAATATAGGAGGAGCTGAAGAAGAAAAAGATCAAGGATAAAGGCCATGTCACTTGAAGGTTTTAGCTTTTTACATGCCATTCAATTGAAGACATTTGTAATTTGTAGAATGGTTTAAGAAGGCTTATCTTGTGATCCTTGCATTGCATAAAGCATAAACATATTCATGCATAAAATGTTTTAAGAAAAGAACTTTAGAGTTTATTTGTGCCTATTCCATGGTTTTATCTACTTTAATCGATTACACACAGACCCAAAAGGTAAGGGGTGTAAGTGTGAAATAAGGAAGCCAACTACCAACATTCTTGCAAACTCTTGAAGCTTGATAGTATTTCGCTTGAACTTCTAACTGACAATGGTTCTTCTTGTTGACTTGTGATCGATGAAGTTGGGGGAGTAATAGTCTCTTGTCTTTCTTGCTCCATCATTGGTTACACCATTTCTTCGTCCTCCATCAAGTTGGGAAGTAAGTTGTAGTTTTCATCTTGTAGACCCCAATTCCATTCTTCTTCTTCATTGAACTCCACATCACGACTAATGGTGTCTTTTCATTATTCGGATTATAAAGTTTATAGCCTTTAGAATTAGAATCATACCCGATGAAGATGAGCTTCTCACTTTTTTCGTCAAGCTTTGACCTCTTTTCATCACGAATATGTGTATAGGCTATGCTTCCAAATGTTAGAGTCAGAGGGAGCTCAAGAGGATCAAGAAGCTGGATCTCTTAGGCAACAAAGTATTTAGGCTTTTTACATGCCAATTCAATTGATTGGTAGTTGTAGTTTGTGTATGTCTAAGAAGAGACTTCCTATGATCCCTTGCATAAAGCTCATACACATTTTCATAAAAGCATAAGTTTTGTGAAATGTTTTTTCTAAAACATAAAGTTTTCATGATTGCATAAAAAGCCATGTGTTCAACGATTAAGTTTATGGCAAAACAATTTCTCATTGGTTTAATCGATTACTTAAGCTTTCAAGAATACTTTAATCGATTACAAGAGTATGGTAATCGATTACACTACACAAAGTCACAGAATAGTCTTCCTGTGATAATCAATTATGATATTGTTGTAATCGATTACTTGACGTGTGTTCAGAACAAAGACTTCCTGTGTTGTTCATACTGTTTTCCCCAAACACTTTGAGATGAGAGATCCCAGGCTTTCTTCCACTCCATACTTCTTGCAGTGTCTCCCCACATGCTTCTTATTGGCGAACGGTTTAGAAGATAGACAACAGTTGCCATGGCTTTGGCTCAAAACTCCTTCGGCATCTTATTACTCTTACTCTTGAGCATGCTCCTTGCCACGTTAAGAATGGTTATTTTCTTCCTTTAGGTTACTCCATTTTTGTTGCGGGCTTCTAGGAACAGTTAAAGGCCATTGGATTTCATTATGATCACAAAACTCTTGGAATTCTTCAAAAATGATCTCTTTACCTCTATCGGATCTCATGGTTTTGATCTCACATCCACTTTCTTTCTCTATGTTGGCCATGAACTTCTTGAAGACTCCAAACACCTCTGATTTTTGCTTTAGGAAATATACCCACGTTTTCCTTTAGAAATCATATATGAAGATAAGAAAGTAATTACTTTTACCGAGTGAGCTTGGCTTCAATGGTCCACAAACATATGTATGTATGAGCTTGAGCAACTTGTTGGCTCTTGACAAAGCCTCCTTCGAAAAGCTCTTTCAACATTTCTTCCCAAGTAAGCAACACCCTTCACTTAGCTGATCTGGTTGACTAATGGAAGGCAATCCTCTCACCATTTCCTTCTTATATAACAATTCAAGAGCACTAAAGTTGAGGTGTCTGAATTGCAGATGCCATAGCCAAGATGTAGAATTTAGGAATACTTTACACTTAACCAAAAGGGGGGTGAATTGGTTAGGCTTGGTAAATTTAAAATTTCTTAAACAAAATCAGAGTTTCCCTTAGGATCTTTATCACTTTTGAAATCAAGAAACCTTATTCAATCAAATGCTCAGCTCAAGGTGTCCAATAGCTCAAAATGTTAATTGATAAACAAAACCAAACAAACAAGATTGACAGAATATGATCAAGATATAGATAAGAATTAAAACACAAAGGATTTATACTGGTTCACTTCAAACACTATGAAGCTACATCCAGTTATCTTCCACTTAACACTAGAATGGAGTTCCACTATTGCAATTTTCTGCTCTTACAAGTAATTACAAGGTCTCCCTTTATCAACTCTAGATAAAGTACAAAAATATAAAATACTATTAGATTCTTAGAGACAAACCCACTGAGAACACTACTCAATACAACCCCTAGAGAAACCCTATCTCTAGTTTACAAGCAAGAATCCTAATTACAATAGACTGAAAATTACATCCAAAATCAAAGCGAAAATTACAAAAAGATTAAGTAGAGAAACAACCTGATGATCCAATGATTAACAATGCAAATGATGGATTAACACAGGTTGAATTAACAAATTGAATCAGCTTCCCTTAACCTTGAATGAAATCTTGCTCAAGATTGACTCACAATCTCATGATCAATGTAGAACTAGAGCAAGCATGTAAAAATCCTTTGAAAACACTTAGAAAGGCTTTTAGATCTGTTTTGGCTCAATGGGTATCAGTATACAACGTTACAAAATCAACCAAAGTGATTTCCTATTTATAACAGAAAAACGTAATAGCTTTAATCGATTAATACGTGCCAAATAATCGATTATTTTGCTTATGTAATCAATTAATCCAAGAACGTAATCGATTAAAATGTTCATAAGCTTTTCTGGAATTTTTACAACGGGAGAAATAATCGATTATTCAAGCATGTAATCGATTAAGATAGAAAATCCATTATTTTCAAAATACACTATGTAATCGATTACTAACCTTGGTAATCGATTAAACCAGGAAAGCATATTAGTCATAGAAACAGAGTAATCGATTACTAGAATTGGTAATCGATTAAAGCAGGAGCCATAGCCTTTCTATTTTACACTGTGTAATCGATTAGTAATAGAGGTAATCGATTATCTAGTACAAAACTTAGAGTTTTAAACACAATATGTAATCGGTTACCATCTATGGTAATAGATTAAAGCAGGGAGAGGCTATTTTCATATAAGCCTATGTAATCGATTATAGTATATTGGTAATCGATTATCCCAGCAACTATTTAAATACATATACAAGCATGTAATCGATTACTACCCATTAGGTAATCGATTAAAATGTTCAACAAGGTAGTTTTCTAGAAACCAAAGGTATAATAATCGATTAAACCGATATGTAATCGATTAAAATGTTCATGAAAGCTTTTCCAAGGTAAGTGAAGAACAAAATAATCGATTATTACAATGTTCTAATCGATTAAAAACAACAGGAAAACCATTTATGAAAGCCTTGTGATTTTTATTAAACCATTTTAAGTTATTTATGAGTTAGAATGAATGCAATGCTTTATGATCATCAGAATTGTTTTTCTCTTACATTTTATTCTAATTAATCTCCAAGTTATCCTTTGCATGTTTGAAAGCTCAAAACTTTAGACTTGAATCAATATTACTTATGCTTCAAGCAGCTCCCCCTGAATTCAACACAAGATGCGTCCTTGTAGCAAGCCTTGAGACACTTTGCAATGTCGTGTTGAATGTTTAGCAGAAACATTCTATTTCTTCACATAGGCATTTTAGCAATCAAGCTATTTTGATTGTCACTTAAAGAAAGAGTATTGTTCTTTAAATGAACACCACACCCTTCTCTAAGAGTTTCCCCAGACTCAAAATACTATTCTTCATATTGGACACATAGTAAACATTAGAAATGAATTCGTGCCTACCATCTTTTAATTAAATCAGAATTTTACCTTTTCCTTTCACCGATGTCTTTGATTCATCTCCGAATGAGACATTTCCATTCACCGAGTCGTCAAGTTCCACGAACATGTCTCTCTTTCCACACATGTGATTGCTTGCCCTTGAGTCTAGATACCATGTATTCTCTTGTTCTCCTACCTTGTCGTTGCGTACCATCAATAGAGTGTCATCTTCATGACTCCTATCTTCCACAAAGTTTGCCTTCTCCTCAATCCTTCTTGTAGGAACTATGCATTCAGAAGCATAATGTCCAAACCTTTGACAGTTGTAGCACTTGATTTAGCACTTCATTGGCGTAGTTGTTGTTGAAGCTTACTCTTCCACATCCACGACCTCTTCCTCAACCACGATATCCTCCTCGTCCTCTTGTGTTGCCAAAGTTTTCTTCATTTTCTTTGAAATTGAGTTTTGACTGAAGTAGTTGTTCACCAACCCCTTGTTTCTTCTATTTCTTCTCTTCATAAGCTTGTAAGGAACCCAAGAGTTTCTCTACTGTCACAGCTTCTAAATTTTTTGTTTCTTCTATGACAGTTACAATATGATGGAATGTCAAATCTAAGATCTCAAAATCTTCTCCATAATTTATACATCATCTATATTTTCACCATTTCTTTTTAATTGATTAGTCACCATCAAGACTCTAGAAAAATAATCGGAGATACTTTCGGCATCTTTTATGTATAAAGTTTCGAACTCACTTCTTAGAGTTCGGTGACGTACCTTCTTGATTGCTTCCTTTGCGGTAGTTTCCTCTGAAATCTTCTCAAAAGCATCATCATTCAATGCTTGATAGATGAGATAGAGAGCTTTCTTGTCTCTCTTTCTTGAATCCTTCAAGTTATCCTTTGAGCTTGGGTTAGAGTAACTCCTTCTTTTGGCTCACCGTAGCCTTTGTCTACCATTTCCCTCACATCTTGTGATCCAAGGAGGGCCTTCATCTTGATGCTCCAATTATCATAGTTGCTCTTTATGAGCATAGGGACTTGAAAAGGAACCATATTGTTACGTTCCATCTCTCTAAAAAAAAGATCTTAAGGCTCTAATACCACTTTGTTGGAAGGAGGATATTTGAGAAAATGAAAGGTTTAGAAAATTTGGAAGAAGAGAACATTTTATTACTACACAATTTGTTTCCCTTGGCTTGATACAAAATGGTGGAGAACTCTCATATTTATACTAGTAGCATCTCCTTAACCAATGACTAGGATTGTGCTAACATATTTCTGATCTAATGACTACAAATCATTATCTAGAATTCTCCACACTTTCCTAGCCTATATATTTATGATGGTGATTTCTAGATACAACTATTCTCTAGATATTTGATGGAGATATCTAGAGTGCATTATTCTAAATTTTGAACTAAACATTTCTTAGATATTTTTAGATATTGAACTTTTAACAAATAAGCTCAATGAAACTAAATCAAGTTTATTAGTATTCAATATGATTTGAGTTTGCCTCTTTGCAGCATTAATCTCTTGTTGGCCCATGGTGTTGCTTGGGCAACTTCAATCCAGTCATGGGTTCATGTTATGTGCTAGTACAAATAAGTTGTTGATGCAAAGCGCACATACATTTGTTTGCAAGCTAGAAGATTAGGTTGCACATAATATTTTAGAAGGGGTTCAGGAAACACATTTGCAGGTTTCACTAAGCCTATATTTTGAAACAAGATACTATATATTTTCTTTGTATCCAATTAAAACATTTCAAGAAAACTTCTAAAGATGCAAGATTAAGCTTCTCCTGGAACATTAAGTTTAGAAGTGTGTTGCACTAAACATAATATGGTTTCAGATGAGGAGGTTTCGGATACAAAGATGATGCATTTAGAGAGTTGTTATTGGTGGCTCAGAGAACGACAATTAGAGCTTAAAGTTGAGCCACTATCATAGTCTTCCTTTGGTTTTGTTTCTTTATTGTCAGAAATATTGTGAGTGCTCTTGGATTGGGGATATTAAACATATGTTCACTGTGATATTTGAGAAGGACAAAGTCGCCTTAAATTAACTTGAATACATCATCTATAAATATAGTTGAGCTAAATGATATACTTTACGTTTGTTTTCCATCTAAGTATGTGCTAATTGAAAACGTCACCAAATCCGAGACTTTTTTCTCATATCCTTGACAATAAATATAGTTTTTGTAAGCAACAATGAAGTTATTGACATGCTAAACTGTAAGGGTAAGGGTGTTGTCATCACTACCTCGTTGCTCAAGTCTAATGACACCAAATATATTATTAGCTGACTGTGATACAATGTTTCAGCCAACCAACAACATATTCCATCAAGGCCGGCCCAAACATCACCAAATATGTTATTAGATGATTATGAAACCTAAAGCACAAATTGAGAGGAATTATTATTATTTTAAAGAATAAAGTGGTATGTGAGACCTTTTAGTCAGTATATATGACCTTTTTTACTTTAAAAAACTAATAACAAATGTTGGTAGGCCTAAAGCTCAAACTTTAATTAGTTTATCTTTGAGCTGGCCCTACATTCCATTCAAGTACACGCCAATACCTAGAGGATAAGAATCATTAATAGGTGTAATATGATCAAGAGCTGTACATTTACTCCAAGACTTAGTGCTTAGGTTGCACATCTCCCATATGTAGTTGTGTCTACCGAAAAGGTTGCCCCAAATTATCTTGTAGTCATCTCTAACATTGTTATAACCAAATCCATATAAAAGAGGATATTGAACTTCGAAAGTATACTCAAGGCTGGTCCAACAAGAGGTGAGGCCTAAAGTAAATTTAAGAAAAGTATTTTACTTTAAATGAAAAAACTATATGTTCACTACTACAAAAGTGTCAATCTATTACGGTTCTGGGCACATATCTACTATAGTCATACGACTGTAGTAGATATAGACGTCATTGAAAAAATGCTTATTTTCACTACGGTCAAGAGATCGACTTTGAAAACGTTATTTCAACTACGGTTAAGTTACCAATCGTCATTGAATAGTGTCATATCCACTACGGTTCTGTTGGTTGAACCGTCTTTGGTTAATCGATTTTCAAAAAAAAAAAAAATCACTTATTCGACTTTGATTAATAGCTATTCAAACACGGTTGCATGGAGAACCGACTTTGATTAACATCTATTCAAACACGGTTTCATGGAGAACCGACTTTGATTAACAACTATTCAAACACGGTTACAAGGAGAATCGACTTTGATTAGTAGAAATGTTTTTTTTTTTTTAATTTTTTTTATTTTAGTATATATTTGAAACTTTTTATATATGTATATTATATATATTAAATATTATTATTAAAATTAAAATCAATTCAAACACCCATTTGTATTTATGATTAGATTCAACAAATTATTGGGTTAAAAAAAATATATCAAGACATTAAAATGTTGCTTTCCATATCTCTTCACAAATTTAGATACAATAAATATAATATATATATATATATATATATATATATATATATAACTGTAAACCATATGAGGCTGTAACTGTAAACGCTAAATAAATGACAAACCAATTGTAACACACACACTTGTAACACAATTGCTGAAGTATACAAAATCTCTCCCACTCCTGGATTAATTTTTCTTCTAATAGCCTTTTACGCTTATTGGAAGATCCAGGTTGTATAAGCTTAACTGACTTCCCAACTGCTATTTGCAATCTTTTCAGTAGAGCTTCCCCATTCTTATCAATTAAAAACTTTTGTCGATGATCTTCTAAATAATTTTGCATTCTAGTAATAAAGCCATCATTATTCTGAACGGCAGAAAAGCATTGCAGCCATTAGCAACAAGTTCACACAATATTTAAAATAATAATAATAAGAAGAAGAAGAAGAAGAAATACCTTTTTAGGAAAATGTCTTGGTAAAGAGAGACCGAAACTCGCCATAAAGGGACACATACACAGACTGAGCATCCATAGGCTTAAAACCCCCTAGTAAGTCAGCAACATCACTTTGCTGACTCAGGTTCTGGAGAAGAAACCACCATAATGTGTCACTCACACACTTGTAACACAATTATAAATAACAAAATAATAGAGAAATATGCAACATACCAAAACAGTAAGCTTTTGACCAAGCCTTAAAGCCAAATTTTGAACAATTGTAGTCTTCCCGGTACCAGTTTCTCCAATCAAGAGTACAGGCTCATTATACTTGACAGAGCAAGCAATGTGCTCCAAAACATGCATAGAATTGCGGATCTCAACAAAAGGTCTTTTATGTTGTCGCAACTGCATTTAAAACAAAAAAAATATACCAAGCAAACATGAAACCTTTTACCAAAATTGTATCATCATTTAAACTTTAAATTGTCATACATTGTAATGAATACTAACTGGTGGTTTAGAGTATTGGAGGGAAACTCGGCCTATTCTTAAATTTGTAAAAGAATCCTGTGCATTTAACATCCAGAAATGAGAGGCTAATTTAGCAAAATCACTAAGTAAAGATTTATACTTCACTAGATAAAACCTGAATGAAAGGTTTGTGATAGGGATACAAGGTCTCAGCTGCAGAAACTGGTACTTTCCACAACCCTGCTATCTCTTTCATTACTGACAAACGGTTTTTAATTGAAGATGAAAAGGACGCAAATACGTCAACAGCCTGAGATACAAGACAATAGCTAAACATGTAGTCAAGACTAGGAAAGATAGTATAAGGATACAAGGAGATAATAATAATAATAATCATAATAATAATATTAATAATAATACTAATAATAATAATAATAATAATATTACTAATACTAATACTAATAATAATACTACTAATACTAATACTAATACTAATAATAATCATCATCATAATCATAATCATAATAATAATAATAATAATCATAATAATAATAATCATAATCATAATCATAATCATAATACTAATACTAATACTAATAATAATAATAATAGTAATAATGGAAATTCACCTGAGAGGCAATTCAAATAAGAAAGTGATCTTCCATAACATATAGCAAATCAATAAAACTGGAAAAAAAGAATGGGAGGCAATTCACCTGAAAGGAAACCTGGTTGTGGCTTGATGACAATAGTATTTGGACAAAATAATCCATGGTCACGCAAATCAATCTGGGTTCTTCTCCTATAGCCCACAATTTTGAAAAACCATCTAACACTAAAGATTCAAAACGGAGAAATGGAGGATGTAATGATTTTGTTCCAATTAAAGAATCTGCACATAATAATAACATAAAAACAAGTTTGTGCAAACAAAGACAAACTCGAAGACAAATCACTCTTATTCACATAAACATACTTGTTATTATGAGAAATGGATAATAAATATTAACTCTATCTTACTATTTGAATAGTGATTACTAACTTTTGATCTTAATCACCCATATATGAGATGTTTACCAGGCAAAAAATATATTATTATTCCTCCAACATTCATGGTATCAAAATTCTAGAAAATATTCCATAATTTGATCTATTTTCAAATGCAACAAAAGTATCAAAAGAGATTCCCTAATTTTGTTATCTTTGGCATGCAAAGGATAGAGTTTCGAATCCAACATTACGTACTCTAGCATGTTATTTTATGCGTGGCTTGACTTATTAGAGTACATTAGAGTTTCTTCATTACATTTTGAGAAAGTTCACATTGGACCCTTAAGCTTTGTGGCAAACGATTAAAAGAAGGAACACTTATGCGAATCTAGAACTATTTGAAGCTAGTGATACATATTGGACCCAAGTCCAATCTAGAACAAATAAAATTTTACTTTACTTTTTTATTTCAAAATAAATCTCTCTTAACTTATATAATTACATAATATTATAAATTTGTTAATTA
>PYAF01005803.1:239189-253868 GCA_007407185.1 Glycine tomentella | reverse complement strand
GGCTGAATAGAGTTAAATCTTATAACATCACAAACCTTAATCATCCTCTTATAATTCATGTCATTTCAGCTTATATCATTCTCTATTAAGAGTTTTACTTGACTTGCTTGGCATAATTAAACTTCTTAACACTTAGCATAATCTTTACATTCTTCATTTAAACCATAGCTCATCACTTTAATTGTGAGGGTCATTATAAATTATTAGATAGAACTTATTAATTTTCATGGAGGAGAAATTTCTTTATTATACAAAAATTATATTAATAATTTTATTAATTTATAGTATTGAAAATTAAAATCAATTCAAATGTCTACGATATAGAACTTATTTATTATTAAAAGTAGACTAAAATATATAAATGATCACTTAACTTATTTTTTTAGTTCTAAATTGGATTCCTAATTTTTTAAAGTTATAAAATGGTCTCCTTATTTATTTAATTAATGACATGTTAATCCTTTCAAAAAAAATTATCATTTTTTTATTTTCCGACACACCTTTGAACCTTTTATTGGATGATTCAAGACATAAAACTTTGTTTGATTAGATTCGGTTACATAAAAACTATGGAACCAACAAATATTAGGTTTAAACAAAACGAATCATAGGCGTGGTAGAAATCCCATGAAAAGTAAGCTTCGTGAGCAACTGAAAAATATATGATATTAGATATTTTGTTGTTTGATTGTTCATAAAGATTCACTTCTCGTTCAATTTTGACATTTTTTATGTCTATTTTTTATCCACACATTAATTGGTTCCAATAATTTTCATATTGATAAATCTATTGAGACATGTTCAAAATTGTGTTCGAAAATTACAAACAGTAAGTTTTTTTGAAATGACTAACAAGTGATTAATTAAATAAGTAAAGGGGTCATTTTAAAACTTTTATCGAGACCAATTTCGAATAAAAAATAAGTTAAGGAATCATTGGTTTTGATATCTTTAAAATGTTTTATTTCATGTATGAATCCATATTCAATATTAATAAAAATATATTTCCCAACTACTTATATTTATATAGTAGTATTTTTACATATGTTGAATGTATCAATATATCATTAAAACAATAAATTTATACACTTTCCTCATTATTATTAAAAATATCATCTCTATAATTTATCATTATCTAATAAAAACCATATTGTTATTATTAATAATAATAATAATAATAATAATAATAATAATATATTTCTTGCTATACTTTTTTTAAGATATAACATTTTTTCTATCATCTTACCATTTCCAAAGTAATCGGAGTTACATCTATTTCTCCATTTCAATTCAACTCTCCAACATAGTTGGTACAAAATATGCAATTTAAATAGCTCCAAATATTACCTTCGGTCTCTCTTACAGGCCTTTCTACATCTCTACCCGCATCATAAAATTCCAAAGTATTTTAGTTAAAAACGAAACAGGTACTACAAAAAAATTGATATTTCCAATAGACAGAATTCGTCGCTAATATAAAAATTTGTCGATAATTTAGAATTTCTAACGGATAAAATGTTGTCGATAAAATGGTCATCGGAAATTTTAACCGACAGAATTTTGTTGTCAATCGAAAATTTCCGTCGGCAATTTTCCATAGACTGATCTGTTTGTAATTGCCGATGGAAAAATCCGTTTCCGTCGGTAATTTTCTACAAATTGACATGTCTGTAACTATTGATGGAAATCCATCTAAATAAATTACCAACGGAAAAATCCGTTAGTAACTTATTGGGTGTTAAAAAATGAAATTTTGTTTTGCTTTTTTAGCAATTTATTTGGGTTTATCAAGCTAACTGCAAGCACTTTTTGACATTCAGAGGAAAAATTGGATCATTTTGATCCAGTTAGATACATACTTAGCTTTCAAATCAACACATTCTTTATTCTTTAGTAGTTCAACAAGTCCTTCTAGTATCTACATATTTAATTTAAAGTAAATAATTAAGACATTTAATGAAAAGATAAAAGGAAAAAAGTGTAGTGAGTTTCAATAAAGGAAACAATCCAAACTTCTCATATTTATTGTTGGGTATGGCGTCTTTCTTGTTCGCAACCAAAGGGACCCTAGAAGTGAACAAAACAGGACAATTGAATAGTTCAACCAATAACAGATACCTAACTGTACAGAACATTATATCCTCTCGAATTTTAAGTCCATGCTTTGTTTAATTAAATAGCCTTACATTGGGCTTTTATACTTAAGGATTATCAATTAGCTAAGACAAACCTGGAATCTCCTTGACGTGGCCTTTTAGGATCAGCAAACCGGACAATTAGTGGTTGCTCACAACCCTATGCATCAGGTCTTGTAAGATAACTAAAGCAAACTGAAGGAATGGACAAGTTAGCAAAAAATGGCTAATTGATGATTCTCTTAATAACACATTTAGATGTCCAACATATGATTAGGCATGGTTGTACAATTCTGTATAGTCAAATCAAACTTCTCATGTATACACAACAATAAACCCCATTCCACATCTAGCAATTCAATGATTGAAGAAAGATTGATAGAAATTTGTAATACCTATCAAATATTTGTTGGGAGGGAACCGTTGCAACATAATTAGCAACCACATGTGATTACATTTCATCAGGGATTATTGTAACACCCCAAAATTTTGGAATCACAGTCAAGTACTAGGGTAAAATGTTAATTAGAGGCAATACGGAAGGATCTAGGGAAAATGACGATTATACCCCTAGTGTGAGTGGTGAAATTACCAAAGTACCCTTATGTCAAAAATGACCAAGATGACTTCAGAAATTTGTGGGAACCTGAGTATAGGATAAAATACTTTTAGGTAACAAATTATCAGCAAGGTTGAGGGCAGATAACCCTAAAATAGAATTTCTACGAATTTTGAAAGATAGGTTGAAAAGAGCTTAATCCAGACAACCTCAGGTATAAAAAAAATTATAAGAAGAGGATGGACATAATTTATAGAGTTTTCTCTTAATTGTGGAAGGAACAGGATTATTAAATGAGTTAGTTTAGTAATTTTACTAAATAGAAGTAAATTGGACCAAGGAGATCTTAGAATTTTGTATAATATGTAATAAAAGGAAAATTTGTTGATTTGGTTATCTAAGATCAATCCTTGGCCGTGTGATACACAATCAAGGGAGAAAAGCCTTAGGAACATTCAAGAATAGACACATGGAGAGTTAAGAAACCTAGCCATTTCCATTGATCCATGTGTAAAGAAAGTAATTAATGCCTAAAAAGATATTTGAAGCAAATTTTATGTTGTCTCCTTTGGCAAAAAATACGTGGATATCTAGGAACATTATTTCGACGATCCCAACGGTCAGAAATGAGATATATGAGTTATGAGTATGTCTTTAAAATTTTAAGAAGATCCAACGGTTAACGAGTTCAGAATGAATATTTTTGTAACACGGGTTTTGGGCAGAAATTTTATAAGCTACCCACGGATTTGAATGAAACCAAATGGAATGCACCTTGGACAAGCTATAACACGTGCAAAGCTAGATGGAGGTGGAATGGTGTGGAAAATTCATGAATTAGGACACTTGTATGGTCCTAAAACATTAGCCAATCAATGAAAAACAAGCAAGTGGCAAGCCTAGAAGAATAATTGGAGACAAGGAGAATCTCCCATAAATGCTAGATAAGATAAGATAAGATAAGATAAGAACAAAGGGAGACAAGAAGAATCTACCATAAATGCAAGAATCTACCATAAATGCTAAGTAGAAATCTTGACTTTCCTATATAAGGAAGTGGATGAAGTCATTTTTGGGTGAAGGAAGGAACCGTGCACTTCTCTAACCCACCCCACTTGACTTTTGTTTCAAGCTTTATTGAATCCAAACACAAAGCATCAACCGTACACACCACATAACACCTTGTGCTATCACTTTCATAAAAGAAAAACATTCCAAAATACAAGCAAGTCCACGTGAAGCAAGGGCCAAGGGAGCAAGCTTGTTCAATTTTAGGAAACAATTAAGGTATGGGAAAGTTTTGGTAAACCAAGTTTAAATATTAAACTCTAATCAAGATTACCACCTAGATTAATGAAGATTTGAGTTGATAAATTAAGAGAAACGGAAAAAACTAAGATGGGTAATATGAAACTTCTATTTAAATATTATGGAAAGTTTAAACTCAATTTAATCTAACTCTTTATTTGATGGTTTAGATTCATGTCTTGAAAATTATTTTGGTTAATAGATAGTATAGATGATTCTTGAATAATTTTATTTAGTAATGTTTCTTTAATTCTATGTATTCGTTTAATTAGGTATTTTGTTACTTATATATTCGTTTAATTAAGTATTAAGTTGTTTACATATTCTTCTAAATTATTTATGTTAATTAGTCTTTTGATTAATTATTTTGTCTAGATGTAATATTTAATGAATCATAGATAAAATATATTTTGTTCCTTAAGTTAGTTTATTTTGAAATAATCCATACATAATCTCTAACTATTTCTTTTGTTGATATCTCTTAATAAATTATTTTAATGTTGCTTGTTAAAATTTGATTTATTCCCTTTTGTTATTGTCATAATTATTTTAACTCACTCAAGAAGATATAATAATTTTGAAGTAAGTAATTAAAAGTTTAGTTTGAAACAAAGGTTTAATGAAAGGAAAGTTGTGAGGAATGATGAAGCTGTATGACACTTGGTGTAACTTGGTTTAATTGATATGAGTGTTGATAATAATATATATTTGGTGTGTTTTGAAAAATATTCCCTGTGTGATAAAGATGCAATACACAAAACTTATGTGTTACACATGATGTGTGGTAATTCATGATGAGAAATGAATCAAGAAGTGTATCACTTTGATGATGATGAGTTGAGAAGAATGATGAGAACAAGAACAATTCAAAGATGTAAATTGAATCACTTATGCATTTTCATGTGCATATACCCGGTGGGGTAAATTTGTGAAGATGAACCTCATGAGGAGGTATGTCAGATAACTAAACTGAGTCCATAAGTTCAGAGATGTTAGAATTTGCGGGTAGTTAAGATAGTGAGGACCACACCACCATGATGATCACATGAGTGGAGGTGATAATCCTACGCGCCACTGGGCTACCCTGACCGGATGGATAAGTTCGTTTCCACTAAGGTGAGGGTGGGGTTATCTGACTGTGGCCACAATTATTGAGACGTTGAGAACCTGAGATCTCAGTCATGCATCATATAATAAGAAGAGCATGCATTTTCTTACATTTCATAACAAGTATGTGTGAAGAAGAGATAATATACATGTGTTGAGTAAATGATGATGATAATTAAATCTTAGTAACGTTCTGATAAATTCTCTGTATTATTATTATTCCATTTACGTATATTATTATGTCTGTTTATATTTAAATTTTGTTTATCATGACTTATCCTATTTTGTGTCTGGTGGTTGACACCTGTGATGACCCCAAAATGTTTTGGGCGAGCAGAGGAACAGTGATATGAATGCTGCACAAGAAGATGTGATGAAGAATTTGTGATGATTCTCTGCTTGTTGATGATCTCTACTTTGACCTGTATTATGGACTGTTATGTATTGGACTGTTAATTTGTAATAAGGGACTGTATGGTATGAATATGTGCACGTCATGAACTACGTCATTTAAATAACGCGTAAACTTTCATAATTTCTAAAATCGTTTTCAAACTCAATTAAAATTAATTTGGGCCTTCATTCTTCTTTTTCTAAAAACCCGTAACGAATAAAATAAATACGAAATAAAGCGAAGTAGAAGCGGTCGTTTCAATTATTAGAGTCATCAAAGAGGCACATAGAAATGAAGTCAGTCTTGCCAAATTGAGAACAATATCACCTGCTGACATAGGAAAGTTTATTCAAGGGTGAAAAAATGAAGATACTTTCATTTTTACTTAATGATATTAGAAACTTTAGCTAGTTCCAAGTTTAGCTACTTTCATTTTTACTTTTTTGAATTTTGTCACTTGATACTTAATAGGTTTTTTTATCAATTGTTTTAATAAAAAAAAAAATCTAATTACCTGACTAGGTTGATCAAAAACTATTTATCAATGTGTATGATTTATATCAGGCAATACATCCTCTCTTTTAAGTTTTTCTTTTTTATTTTTATAAGTCCAAAGGTCTCCTACTTAAATCACTTCGAAAATGGCAAAATATGAAATATTTATCCAAATTTTATCCACCTTTCGTGTTAGTCATGCCTTATCCAAATTTTACCCAAAATTTCACTTCACCTCACCTACTAAATACTTCCAATAAATTTTGAAATGTTGTACTGTATAAAAATATATCACATGACTATACCACATGATTTATTGTTCTCTCTCTTCAACTTGAGGAATAAGCTAGTTGTTCCCAGTTTCTTTTATCTGGTTTACTTCTAAAACAAATAATAGAAAGAGCTTCTGACTTTAACATGTATAAATTATATACTACTTATCAGTTTTGTTCTGCACACTATGATTGTCACACTGGTCAATTAGGTGGTATTTGCCCAACTTATTTATAGTGGTTCATCTTCGTAGAAGGAAAAGATGGTCAAACATTATTTATAAAGTTTTTAAAGAATAAATAAGTGAATCACTTCTGCATATGTTATTCTCCAATTCATTATTAAATTTATATAATAGATTTTTCTCTTATTTTTATAAATTAAAACATGTATTTAAAATCTGGTTCATGCAATCTTTTTTTTTTTTAATGTGATTCATCAAATCTTTAGCGGACACTATATAGTCTCTCTCTATATATAAACTTTTATGATAACTAGTGATCATCAAACTCTTCCTATGATGTGCTTAGTTTCAATCATTACATGATCAGTCCCAACTCTCAAGTCTAAATTTAACGAGGGTTGAGTTAGACAGATGATAGCCAACCTAACACTGTTCAATCTTTACGACATAATAGTCATCAGGTTTTATTTATACTTATAGCATGAAAATATAGCTTATATGTATATAATTGAAACCTTAAGTAGTTTCCTTCAATTAAGTAAAAAGAATATAACACCAATGAATTCAAGTCTATACACTAACCTGGAAACTTATGGTATGGAATAATCTGCGGTTCCATGGACCACATATACAGGGAGATATTCATGTTGTGAAGCCTATTGCATATTTGGCAAGGAATACTGGGAGGGAATTCAACTGGAGACAAATGAGATTATAAGAGGGAAATATGGGTAGTGTGCATGGGGGCATGAAGTGGGAGGAAAAGGAAATGGGATAATGAAGAGGTTAAATGCATCTACATATAGGATTCTATATTTATCTTTTTCTCTCCACATTTTATGTTCCTTGGAAGGAGCTAGTCTCAGCCTATTTTCATCAGTAAATATATCAGTTCTTATTATTAGTATATCAGCCTTGAAATGCAAAAGTAATTACAATTAATTCCAACTGCTTCAAATATAACAAAAATGTTCTTGTTCCTCACATGCTTAATTTACTCAGTTGTTAGCCATCAGACATCACAATCATAATAAGTTAATAACGCAATTCAAATCAATGATAAAAAAAGAGAGGCTACAACAGCAAACTAACCTCATCAATTATTGGTTCCTACTTCTTTGCAGATGCCTTAACAATCTGAATAAACAAAGGGTGTAATAACACAAAAAAGAATTATATTACTTTGCAAATTATAATAATAAGGCTGCTAGTTTCACAAAAAAGGAGAAATAAAAAATGCCACCACAACTTGGATCCAGTTACCTACATATAATCAATCGATAAGATCAACTTTATCACTTATTGGTAAGGAATAGCTGGCAAATGACCCCAAAACATTTAGCACCAACTGATATAAAACTTATGAAAGGAAATGGAAATTATGTAGTCATAGTAATATTTGTAAATATGCTATATTATTTTTTTTTCCAGCTGGTATAGTATATGTTATGCAATTATGTCAATTGGAGTGATTGTATATTCATGTAACTATTATTGTATTTACGACTGTTTGACTCCTAATATAAATATATGCTCCACTGCTTAATTCTGATATAAGTCATCATGTCTCTCGTTATCTTTCATCCTCAACATGATATCTAGACCCTAACAAGAGGCAACCCAAATGTCATCAACATCACATCAACAACACCTTTAACCCAAGTTAATCGGGGTCGGTGGTAGATGAACCCAATGATAAATCGGAAATGAAACAAAGAAAGAGAAAGGGAGAGGAGAAGAAAAAAATGAAAATAAGACAAAAGAGAGAAAAAAAAAGTTAAAATAAAAGAGGGATGAAAAGAAAAGGGAGAAAAGAAGAGAAAAAGAACTAAAACAAGGGAATGACTAGAACATAAAACTACTAAAGGGTTTAACCCTCCACCAAGCTTATAGTTTTTCTACTCTTTGTCCTAAGACATATCGTCCGCCAATCTATATTTCACTTTATTAGGTCTTGTTTAACTACCTTTTCCAACATAAGTTTCGGTCGACCACTACCTCTCTTTGCGTCGAGCTCTTGGTAACAAACTCTTGTTCTTACGGGAGCATCCATTAGTCGTCTCATAACGTGCCTAAAACACCTCAATCTATGCTCCCTCATCTTTTCACATACCGGTACCATTGATACCTTTTGTCGAATATCCTCATTTCTTATCTTATCCATCTTCGTATATCCACACATCCACCTTAACATCCTCATTTCTGCTATCCCTATTTTATGTTCATGTTGCCTATGTGTTGGCCAGCATTCCACTCCATATAACATTGTCGGACTTACAGTTGTTCTATAGAATTTTCCTTTTAACTTAAGGGAAATTTTACGGTCACACAAAAACCCTGGACGGGCAACACTCTCCTAGCACTTGTTTGTCTATTCACAAACCTGGACGATCTAATCAACAAGCTTTGCTAACTTGTGTGAAGATTTTGATGCAAATGCAACTAACTGATAACCAATAAAATATTAAATTCTTAGGAGGAAAAATATTTTGAAAACTTATTCCTGCTTATAATAGTACACAAAGACATTTGTTTTGTATAATTCCTGAAGTTATAGTAAGTCACATCATTCCAAAATGACTTGAAAAGATAATTAGATTTGAATTGTTAACAGCTTGATAAATATTAAAAAAAAAGTAATAAAACAGTTAAGCTTTGTTCACTTAAACTATGGATTCAGTCAAGCATTTCCAAACCCTGATGGGAGATGGATATCTAATAGCATGTACATATATTTCCAATCCCCACACCTTGGGCTATTTTCGTATAAAAAAATTGTCAATATGGTACAGTACACCCAATTTACACTTTAATGCACCAAAGATTGAAATTTTTATGAAAGCCAAGGCTGAAATTTATTTATTTATATATATATATATGTATATATATATGTATATATTATAAAAGAGAGAAAAACTACCTTATTAAAAAAGCAAAGACTGAAATTTATATAAAAGCCAAGGCTGCAAAGGTGGTAGAGCCAATGCGAACAAGTTATTAATCTAATGACAACGATGTAATTTCTTGTATAATGATTTTATGAATCTTTCTTTGGTTTCAAAAAATAAGGTTGTTAATTATAAGGAAAAGTTGCCCTATTTCAGAATCAAGAATCAAGACATACCAAAAACATAAAATAGAAAAAAAAAACTACAATATGGTAATTACAAAATATAATTATCAAATATAATCATTGGCAAGAATTAAACTGGACTCTTTTATCAACCTGTTTAATCTTATTGAGCTAAAGCTCCTATTTTTTTATAAGTATAACTTTATTAATAAAGAGGTGTACAAGGTCGTACACATTTCTCCAATGAAACTAAATCAATAAGATAAATTCTGGAGAGCTAAACCTCATCAATTGGAATTGGCCAGACTCGACCACCTAGCTAGCTAGCTATGTTTTGGCTTACAACTTAAATTAGACAACCATTTTTTCTTCATGGAAAAGAGCTTAGCTCCATCCATAACATAACTCCATGATGATTAAAATTTAAGAGAAACCAGACCAAAATTAGTTTCGTTATATCATAAAATACTATTATGTGAGAATTATTTCTCAGGTTTAAGCTTAGGAAAATCTAATGTTTTCTAGCTTGATAGACTAGTTAGTCGTTCACTCAAAAGACAAATAATTCATAGAAAGGACAAAAGTTACTCCATTAATTATATATTTTTCATATTGTTGAAAATTGTTGGAGAGATTAGAAAAGGACTTTCACCAGGACATGGATCAAGTAAATAATCATGAATACAATACAGTAGGACTATACCATAGCCAAAGGATTGACTGTAACGCCTCGTTTTACTATCTTGTATTTTATGGATTTTAAATGAAATTTCTTTTCCCACTTTCGTTTGAATTATCTTGGTTATAAATTTCATGGAAAATTCTATTTTTTTTTTTTGCTTAGAATAATTCATACGAACTGTATTCATCACCGCTAGTGTAACCGTGTTCGTTCAAAGTCCATAATAATTAAATTCAATGCATAATACAGTCCATAATATACAGTCCAAAAGAATATACAGACAGATCTAAAGTTTTGTCCAAGTTACACGTCCAAAATACAAGTCATCAAAATATCTTCATCATCTCTTTTCACCATCATCCTCTGCTTTATTGTTCCTCTGCTCACCCAAATAAATTGGGGTCATCACAGGTGTCAACCACAGACACAAAATAGGGTAAGTTCATGACCAACATAGTTTGAATAAAAGAATATATACACAGATGGTCATAATAAAGGAATATACACACAGATGGTCATAATATCATTCATAAAATAAGATGCATAGATGATGTATGAATCTTTATTCAAATGATGCATGATTCTATCATCATCTTCTCAAATGGTACCATAGTCAAGATAGCCCCACCCTCTCTCAGTGGAACGAACTTATCCATTCAGTCAGGGTAACCCAGTGTCGCGATAGGAAGGTCACCTCCATCCATGTGATCATCATGGTGGTTTGGTCCTCACTGTCTCAACTACCCCCCAGCTCAGACTCCTCTTGTCTGAATGCATGGGCTCAGTTTAGCTATCTGACACACATCCTCTTGAAGTAAATAACAAGGACTAGCCCCCACCAGGCATTTGCATATGAAACATGCATGTATGATTCTCTTTTATCTCATATTTACTCTTTAGTATTAATCTCCAATTTATATCTCATATGCTTTACTAACCATTCAACATAAATCCAGCACAAATCCAGCACAGAACCCAGCTCAACATATCACTCATGTATAGAGGTTTATAGAAACACTCAGCAACACATGGATTTCATAACAATTCGTATAAATTTCCAACAACACGTGAACTTCATAAAACACTTAGCAATACATGAATAGAACACACTCAAATAGTTTATCAAACACATGGTATGCAAGCTTTGTTTTATAGAATACTTTTAAAGAAAGCTATACTTATTCTATACTTAAACTATAATTAATATTAATCTTTATAAAGTTCAATATGATAAGCATGCTTTCAACATAAAATAGATAGGCTCAAAGATTTATAGAACACTTAAAACACTTAAACTTTAGTAAAACATTTAACACAATCTCTTTAATAAAACATTCCATGATTTTAATCAACTATTTTCTTAAAAATAGTCATAACACATATAGATTTAAGTCACTTAACATTTACCCATTAAGCTAGTTTCAAGTTATTTATTCAACCAAGCATTCATTAAACCAAAATCAAATCATTTATTCAAATAATCATTTTATTTAACAATCTTTATCTCTTTGAGGTATTTCCTCAAACACCTAGTATGCAAGGCTAGTTTTTTGTAGAAACCAATAAGAATCTTAATATTCAAACTTTATTTATCATAAACTTCCCATACCTTGCTTTCTCCTTTAAAATTTGCTAGCCTTGCTCCTAGTTCTCCTAGTACTTCACGTGAGGTTTCCAAGGGTGTAGGCCTTTGTTTTGCTTCAATTGTTTTAAGTAAAAGATGACAAAGATGTGAGATTTTGGGAAAGTGATGGAATGGAATATTTTTGCACGTAGCTTCCTCTTGGACAGCCCCTCATTTTCGGTCCCCACCCCTTTTTATAAGCTTGTTGGTCTTGCTTTTATTACAAATATCTACAAATATCATAGCTTAACTTTCCATTTGCTTTTTACTTATTGGCTAATGAATTCTTATCCTACAAGTGTCCAAGTTCTACATCCTTCTCCTTGGTTCTTCATATGCATGTGGAACGATAGGCTTCTAGGGAAGTTTCACCAATTTTCCTTTCTTTTACATGGATTAGCCAAAATTTAAGGATTTTTGTGTTTTTCTTCATTCTTGAAAAACCCGTTTCTGTAAAATAATGATCCTGGATTCGTTAACCGTTGGATCTCCTTAAAATTTTAAAGGTATACTCCTATACCACATATGTAACTTTTGACCGTTGGGATTTTTGAAATAATGTCTAGAACTATCCATGTGTTCTGCCAAAGGGACAAGATAAGATTTTTGCCTTTTCAGAAAAATCTACTTAAACTAAATCTACACCATACAATTGTCTTGACACTTGTTTGATTCATGAAGCCTTCTCTTAATCTTCTTCCAAGTGTCCCTTTGAGTTAGCAAAATCATGAAGCTTCACCATTATTTTCCAAGCTTCACATAAATGTAGAGGGAAAATCTTCATCATATGCCTTACAAGTGTCCTAACACTTGTATTCATCACATGGCTTTACTTTTATAAGTGGTTTTCATGAATATTCTCTTCCTTTCTACATGATTCTACACGTGCTCTTCACACCTAAGAGTGGGGACATAAGTTTTTCTTCCTTTTATACTATTGGATACTTAAGAAAATCCTAATTCCACTTATGGTTTCCTGTCACAATTATTTTGATAATCTGTTATTTAATAGTATTTTGTATTTCCATCTCTGTATTTCCATCAGGTTCTCACAGAATTCCTAAGAATATCTGATCATTTCTGGTCTGAAGACATCATGGTAAATTCATCCTTCATCCTAGGGCATAATTGTCATTTCCATCATAGAAATATCTATTCAGAATATCTAAGGGTATTCTTGTCATTTTCAAAATATCCAAGGGTATTTGTGTAAGTTTTCATCTTAAAATATCTAGGGACACTTTTGTAATTCTCAAAATGTCCAAGGGCATTATCGTCCTTTTACCTTCAATGGCATTTTTGTCATTTTTAATTTACGGTAAGGGCAATATGGTTTTTTTCCCTTAAACACTTCCGTAATGTCTCTAATTGATATTTCATCCACATAATCAAATGTTTCCTAACTTAAGACTTTCATAAATATCTATTGAACTATAGTTATGAAATTTTGGGGTGTTACATTGACTACTAAATAGTATAAATTAGAAACAGATTGCTTTGTAAAAGCATTTCCCCTACTCCATATTTCTATAGTCTTCATTGCTAGCTAAATGCAGAAAGAACTCAATAGTTGTTGACCCTGTAGTATGATAAAGTGCAAGTGAAAAAGAAATGTACAATGTTGGAATAACATCTATCACCCCCTCAAAATTGAGGGAAGTTCATTACCACAAGGAGGGTATTCTTATTTATTTTTTAACAGATGAACCATAGTTGAAGAAGGTTCCTTGCATTTTAGCCTATAAATTATGCAGTACAAAAATGATTGTTTAACACCCAGAAAAAAAAAGAGACAAATAGAATAATAACATTCAGACACTACACATTCCATCAATTATTTCACTATGTCTCTCATCCTATTACATGATACTAGATTTCTTTCTCTAAGTGTCACGAAGCACTTGAAAGATAGGGCCTTGAAGCCCGAAGGCATGTGAAAAGAAAAACAAAATTTTTTTCAAAGTGGAAATACACATACCATTCAAGAATCATTCTTTAGGACATAGATGTTACCTTGTTTATATTCGAAATTGATGATCAAGAATAGGCTTTAAGATACAAGCCCTCTAATGTTGATCCACACTACTTCTTGTCAAGACTCAAGAACACTTCTTAAATGCCACCAACAAACACCAAAGGAGGCAAGCTAGGCGCACCAATGGAGAGGAAGAAGGTTAGGTTTTAAAGTGTTTTACTTATCTAAGAGACTTACCAATAGATGATATTGGTGGCCGAATTTTCAGCCAAAACTCACACAAAGGGGCACGTGAAAAGGAGGAAGATAGATGGGGTTTTTCTCAAAAACCATTATTTTAGAACTATGATCACAAGAGTATATTTATAGAAGAGTTTTAGGTCAGATTTTTAACCATAAAATTTTGATCATTAATCATCTCACACGTGAAGAAAAGATAGAGTTGTTGTATTTCAAAAATTACCAACAACCTCCTATCTTATCTTCTTAAGACCAAGTCAATTACTTGGAACTTATTTTACCAACTAATAATCAAATATCCAGCCGCATCATAAGCCTCTAATCAGCCCTCAAACTTCTTCCTAAAATCTAGGATATGATCATGATAAGATGCTAGTTGAATTCAAATTAAAATCTAGGTCTTATATTCTCCTTTTGATATGAAACTATCTACTATAGTTAATTTATATTTAAATTCAAATATTTAAATTATCAAATTTAAATATCAGATAATTAATTTAACTATTTAAATTAATTAATAATGTCTTGGACTATCCAAGCCCATTAACTCCATTCATGCGCCCCTTTCTCTTTAAGATAAGTTTCTAAACTCTTTCTTGGGCCAACAACCATTATTAGGCCCAAAACCTA
>PYAF01005803.1:228439-239089 GCA_007407185.1 Glycine tomentella | reverse complement strand
AATAAAGTGTTAGTGTGTGACCCATTAGGCCCAACATAGCTACTGACATAAATGAGTTTGGGCCCAACAAGGCCTCTACCCATTTAATGACAACACAGAGCACTAGCAATGCTTTGTTGCCCCAGAACTAGTTAGGTAAATGACAAGATCATCCTATTAAATCTATTTGGTTTTCGTATGTATTTCTTTTCGTCTCGGTCACCTTCCCATAAAACCTAGGGTAAGGAAACGTATCAGCCCTTGCGGTCTAGGGTAAGCTTTAATACGAAATAGGGAGTCTCCAATTTTACTAACTCTAAAGGCAAATCATCTCATGATTTCTTTTACTATGCATAGATTTTTCTTCTCATCTTGTATACATGTTCCAAGTGTCCACCACTTGTCTTCTTCATGAAGCTTGCCTTTACAAGTGGCTTATTTATAAATCTTCTCCCCTTTTCTACATCATTCCACACGTGAACTTCAAGCTTAAGGGGTAGGATGACAAGTTTTTCTTCCTTTTATGTCATTACATATCATTTCTGATGCTAAAGTAAAATCTAATTCCCACTTATGGTAATTCCTCGTATAAGTTAAATTTAATTTGAATTCTTTCACCTAAATAATATGAAATAATAGAATCCTAGAGATCTCCAAAAATTATCTTCAATAACTTATAACCAATTCTACAGAGTACCATACAGGCCTCAAGCACAAGATTGTCCTTATCTTAATTCCAATTGGTCTATTCTTCTTTTGACCATCAAAATTACTAAACCATTTTATTGGGTAAATTTGAACATCCTACAATTGAGAGAAAATTTCACAGAATCTCAAAGGGCATATGTTCATTTCTGGCCTGAAGGGTATTATGGTAAATTCATCATTCATCCTAGGGGTATATTTGTCATTTCCACCATAAAATATCTAGTCAAAAATATCTAAGGTATTCTTATCATTTCCAAAATATCCAAGGGCATTTATGTAATTTTTCTCCTTAAAATATCTAACTAAAGTATCTAGGGGCATTTTGGTAATTTTTAAAAATATCCAGGGGTATTTATGTAATTTTAACTTTAAGGGCATTTTTGTAATTTATGGTTTTAAAGGAAGGGCAATATGGTCATTTCTTTTCAACTAATTTTTTTTTTAATCCAAGTATCATCATACTTCCACAATTAAATAAGAATTCAAGATATAATTTTGAGGATGTTACAAATCTAATGAAAAGATTGTCTCTAGGACATCCATATACTAATAGCACGGTGTCCATTGATTTATTTGTTTGCAAAATTAACAAACATAAAGAATTTAACAGATATGTAAGTTGCCAAAGAAAAGACAAACCTATGATCTTGTCCCCGAACTGTAAGGAAGCAGCAAGCTTTTCCATGTCCCTTCTAGAAGCAAACTACATAACGAGCTTCCTCAAATACTCATCATGAAACCTAGACCTCAAGCTGAAACACATGACCATTTGCATAAACATGACCATTTCGGCAACACGACTCTCAGATTCTCCATTCAAATGCTCCTTCTACATTTCCACAACCGAAATGTCTCTCTCTGCAATCCTTCTTGAATATTCCCTCGACTTTGACTCTAACTTCGAAACCATCAGCGCTTGGCCACCTTGCTCTTTAGAAACTCCTCCACCGCAACATCGCCGACTCCTTCTGCTTCGATACCACGAAGCGCAGCAACGCGGAGGGGTCCATCTTCCGCCAGAGGGATTTGGGCGTGGCAGAGAGGTCGGGGTCTGACGGAGGCTTGGTGCAGAGGTTGGCGAGCGCAACCACCCTCTGCTCCTCGATGCGGGCCGCGCCGGCAAACTCGCGCTCGGGAATAGAGGTCTTACGGCGGTGGAGGTTCGAGGGTTTCTTTGGAGAGGGAAACAAGAGATTGTAGGTTTGAATCGAGCCATTGGGATTTAATACGCATATTATATAGAATATTATTTTTTATTTTAAATGTTAATTTTCACTCCAAACATAAATTTTAGTTTCCCACTCATACGTTTCCAAAGGAACCCGCACCGTGGGAAACATGCCATCGGAAATATCCATTTTTTTTGTAGTGATGGAAACTATTTAATAATATAATAATAATCTTGAGTTTTCTTTAAAGGCAGCATTATAGTTGAGAATATGGCAGCAGATATACCAAATCAAGGGGAAAATCTAATGATTTTCAGCATAGTACTAGTGAATTCTCTAGCATTAATTAATCACCCTTAGTATATATTAAATATGACAAGTTGACAACATAACTGATGTATGACAAGATGAATCTTCAAGACTTAAACCATAATAAAGCATGAAGGTTTTAAATCTATAAGTTGTTCACTCTTCTTCCATGGTACACGTATGTTACCTACAAGCTAACACATTCTCAGCCCACAAATGTAGCAGGGTAAATTTTTACAGCACAGAATAAATTATTGCCATAGGTGAAATTTATTAGTAAACACATTACACACTCTTTTTTTAAATACACTCCTTACTATTAGTTGAAATCAATTAGAATCGCTAAATCTATTCCCAGAGTATCATATTTTAGTGATGAAACAATCAAAATGCTAGTTCATAAACACATAAACTCGGACCCCAATTTCCTAGAGACCCATGCTTCAGCAATTTGAAGGCCAAATCCTGCATGTCCAAACTCTATTACATTACATACTTACATAGAGTACAAAGTACAAAGATTTATGAGTATAAGTTAAATATACAACATCAGAGTAACTTACATCAATGAACAGAGATATTTGTTTCGTGTACCCATTATGTTGACTGAGACTTAAAGGCCAGAGATTCCCATGTTGTGGGATTTAATACTAGACATTCACACAAGGGAAATTGTATAATTAATTTGCACTAAAAGGTTGGCTTTGAAGGATAATGTGCGATGAGCTTATGAATCATGTCACAGCAAACACTATTGTAAATATATTTATATTCCAATAAAATTTATATATAATTAATTAAAAGATATTAAATATACCTATTTTTATGGACACCGAGGAACAGATTCAATTATAATGTGTCAGTACAATGAACATACCTGAAATGTATAAAGAAAAATATCCTGATGTTTGCCCATTTGAGGTTTCATTTCATTTTGCTTTATGATGACTTATCACAAATTTTGAAAACAAGGAAAAAACAGAAGAAGAAAAAATGTGTCCAGTATTGTGTCTGAACCAAACTATAACAAGTGGAGCCGTCTTGAATTGAAGAGAAAAAAAAAAAAACAAGAGAAATGGAATAAAAAAGTGCTGGTGTGTGAGAATGAACCAATATGAATGAAGCGACTCAAAAGTTTTTAAACCAAAAAGATACTTGATATTATTAAAAAATTCTCTATCATGAATGTATAATTAATTTGCACTAAAAGGTTAGCTTTAAGGGTACTGTGTGAAGAGCTCATGAATCATGTCACGGCAAAAAAAAAAAGTTAAATAATATTTTTTAATAAAAATAATCAATTTGAATTTGTTTTAAAATTATTTAAGATTACGGGACAGTCAGACACGCCCAAAATGGGCGTGACTACCCATTAAATAATATTTATTTAATAAAAAATAATCAATTTGGAATTGTTTTAAAATTATTTAAGATTACGGGGCAGTCAGACACGCCCAAAATGGGCGTGACTACACAGGGGGTATCACGCCCAAATTTGGCGTGTTCCCTCGTTGCGACATGTGTCACGCATGCATGAATTTTGAGTGATATTGATTATATAAACTTCAAACGGTCATAACTTTTGATAGAATTGTTCGATGGAGGCGTACCATGTAACATCTTCAAAATTATATTATGAATTATATTTATGATTTAATTATGGAAGTAGGATGAGAGTTGGATACAAGAAGAATAAGATAAATTTTATTTGAACATAAGCTGCCCGAAACTTCCATTTCTGTCACTCGAATTGAGAAATTTATTTCTCTTTCAATTCTTATCCAAATTTAGTGTATGATTTATTGAATTAAATATCTAGATGTCTACTACAAAATATAAAAATTTCAGATAAATATAGTTTGTGTACTGCTTGCAGTAGTTAAAACATTAAGAGATGACAATGTGGAATTTCTCAGCTTGCTGGCAGTTTTGAAGTCTAGATTAAAAATGTTATAGCCAGAGTTTTATAACTCTAAATAATGCATATGATACCTTGATAGAAAGATTAGGAAGTCTAGTTTAATACTAGAAGATGAGAATTTATGGGCTAGTAGATTGGTACAGAATAAACAATGAACGAACCATGTGCTGTGAAAATTTTTTTTAGAAAAATCTAGTCTTGGCAATTTGTAGCTCCTAAAACTTTGACACAAAGGCTAGAAGCTTTAGCCTACAATTAGACCAATCAGAAGTGGACTCATAAAAGGTCCCTTATCACGTGCACATGGAACATTAAATAAGGGAATCTTGCACCAAAACAATAAGCCAAAAGAAAAATCGTGAAGGTGTAGCTGTTGTAATTTTTTTAAGGCTGAAAGGAGAAAGATATAATATGGCCTTGTGTGTATGTGAAATTACAAGAGCCAAGTAAATAAACTCAATAGCCCAGCCATGTTCCACGTATGAGAAGCCAGCTGCCCCAAGTCAATGGATTAAAGAATCTTGACCAAGAAAAATCAAAGTCAAGATAAGGCTTAAGGTTAAATATCTTCCAAGGTAATGATGATTTAGTTAAATTCTAACTAAACTAAATCCTAATTAAGCTATAACTCAATTAAATCACTTAAAACCCAACTGATTAAAGGAGTATAAATAGCTAGGGATATGAAAAAAAGTGCACATATAGCTGGCTATCCAAAATACACTCCATGGTCACTTATTTGCTTCTTGACAAGCTTTTCCTTTTTACCTCTTTTGCTTGCCCCAAACCGTGACACCTTCTACCACTTCACCTATCAACCATTTTCTTTTTCAAGACATCATTTCTTAGAGGATTTTCCCAAGGAAGACAACCCTTACTCTATTCCTCTTCAAGAATCAAAACTCACTTGAGGTAGGCTAGGCTTCAATCTCTAGTTAAGAAATTATATGGACTAATTTACATGTTTAAATGTACCGATTTATGATTATTATTTAGGCTGGAATTTCATGTCATTTGAAGGTATTTTATGATGTGGAAATGTTGATTTAAACTATAGGATAGGTGATGATTTATAAGTTGAAATATTAGTGATATTTGAATCACATTTGATGATTTTTGGAAGTGATTTTATGATCTTTGGGACTGTTTTGTATTAGTTTTTAGAATTAGATGTTGAATGGTATGTAGACAAATGGTTCAAATGCTTGAGTGATTAAATTTGAGGATGAAGTAGTAAGGTGGTAGGTGAAAGGAAATTAAGATGCATGCTAGGTTATAATTTTCTTGTGAAGGTTTAAAGGAATTAAAAATTATTTGAAAAATATATTGTGATTATTAGTTAGATTACTAACATGATTTTTTTGTAGCTTAAGGATACTTTATGGTCATGCCTAAGTTGGCAATGATTTTACTTAAATAAGGTATGGTGGTTTAACCATACTTGTAATACGTATGAGGTTATGATAACAATATTTTTCCATAAGGTGGTATGTATTTTTTTGGGAAAAATGTAAATTATATTAAACCTAAATAGATAGACGAGGCATACCCCGCTAAAAGCAAAAGTAGACACTTCATCTACAAGAAATGAGTAGTTCTCAAAAAGCACTAGAGAATGAGCCGGGCTATCCTCAAAGACCATATCGGTCGGCGCCGGGATCCACTCTCGCTATCAAGACATCCCGGATAGAGATTATCTTCATGAAGACCGGGCTGCGCTAGGATGCCCTCTCAAGCTATCAAGCCATCCCGGTTAGAGACTATCTTCATGAAGATCGGGCTGCGTCATGATGCCCTCTCAAGCTATCAATACATCTCAAATAGAGACTAGCTTCAATGATGATCGGGCTGAGCTGGGCTGCCCTTTCAAGCTAACAGGCATCCCAGATATCCTATAGATTTTATTATGAATGGATCTTGATTGATGATATGTTGATCAATGTTTCCAAGTCCAGTACAAGATTTGTAAACGACATCTGATACTACATACAGTATGATATGTAGTGACCAGGTGCAGATACATGGAATAAATCATGCATGTTTGTGTAAGACGATCGCAGCGTCTACATCTAGTACGAGGTGTAGCTACATACAATATGATATATAGAGTCCATGTGCACCCTAGGAAAATTCATTCCATGCATTCGTATAGTTTGCATCATTATTTTATGGATGTATTTGAATATATTGATGACTTGTTAACATACTAACGTGTTTGGTGGTTTAGTTTTTCCTATTGAGAAATTATTATTTCTCACTAGATTTGTTTCATTTTTTTAGATGGCAACAGTGGTCAATTTCCTTGAAGCCCTGGATTGGTGGTAGTGTAGGAATGAAGATATGAACTAAGCTGATATATGGAAAATCCTATACTTGTTTAATAATGACTTTTGTAATAAGGACTGTGACTACGTATAATATATATCAATTTAACAACTTCTATAATTTTATACATTTTAGAATTTACACTAGGATCCGTTCAGTAAAAATAAAATAGTAATAAAAATTATCTAACGATTCTTAAAAAGTTAACCCAAATAAAAATATAATATCTAGAATAATTTTAGGTTATTACAGTTTTGGTATCAGAGCAGTTCATCCTATTGGAACCTAAGGGGAATGGACTATGTGTTTCTGTGTACTTTGAATGTGATTGTTTATGTGTGATTGTTTGTGTTTGTTGAATTCTGACGCACTTTATTGTATATTGAGCCTGATCACCTCAATATTTTTGTTAAACTGAATAGGAATTCGTGGCTAGTGGTAGTATATGTTACATATATGTTGTAGTCTGATGTTGAGTATTGGTGGAATAGCCACAAGCAAATTTTGGCATGTAATGGAGTAGAGATTTCATGGGCGGTGTTTAAGACAACATTCTATGGTAAGTATTTTCCCATATCAGTAAGAAAAGCTAAGGAGCTCGGATTTCTTAGGCTTGAGCAAAGAAATAGTAGTGTGTCTGAATATATTGCTAAATTTGAAGAGTTAATTAAATTTTCCTCCACTTATCAGTATAATCCTGATAAGCACCGGAAGTGCATGAAATTTGAAGGGGGATTCAGGGAAGATATGTTGGAAGTAGTAGGACCCCTGGAAATTAGGGAGTTCGGTGTTTTGATAAATAAGTGTTACAGATGTGGAAAGATGGGACACTATCTAGCAATTGCAGAGTTAAGAAATCCCAAGACACCACACGTCCTCAACAGACTGGAAGGGTTTTTACCATGAATGCAGCAGAAGCATTTCAATCCAAAAATCTCATCGAGGGTAAGTGCAGAATTAAAGATAAAATTTTAACTGTATTATATGATTCAGGTGCTACTCACTCTTTCATTTTTATGATACTGTTATACAATTAGGGTTACCTTTATCTCAATTACCTTATGATCTTTTAGTTTCTACCCCTACAAATAAGCATATTACTACTAATCAAATCTGTCTTAATTGTGATTTTGAAATTGATCATAAATCTTTTTCTACAAATTTGATTTGTCTTCCTTTGACTGGATTTAGTGTAATTTTGGGAATGGATTGGCTTGTAGCTAACCATGTCTTGTTGGACTGTTCAAATAAAACCATTGTTTTATCTTCAGAAATTTCAGAAAACAGTCAAACCTAGTGTCTGTATTTGAACTGCATTGTTTCCTGTTCCAGTAAAAATGAAATTCAAGGGTATGTTCTTTTATTAGCTAATGTAACTGAGTCAATTGATGAACTCTCTAATATACCCATGGTAAGAGAATATCCAGATGTATTTCTGGGTGAGATACCAGGGATACCTCCAGAAAAGAAAATAGAATTTTTTATTGACCTAATTCGTGGATTTGGACCAATATCCATGACATCTTATCGGATGTCCCCTTTAGAATTGGAAGAATTGAAAAAGCAACCAGAGGAGTTGTTAGAGATGAAATTTATTAGACCTAGTATTTCACCTTGGGGAGCTCCATTTTTGTTAGTAAGATATGTCAAACCCTCAAAATTCAGAGAGGAAGCCCTGGACAAATACTCAAAGGGAATTTGGTTCATTATTTTTTTTCCAAAAAACATCTCTAAGTGCCTCAAAATTAGGATTTAGGATTCAATCATCCGAAAAATTCCTTGTTTTCTAATTTTTGAATTATTTAATTAGTTAATTTAATGCTATTTTTATTTTTTTAATAACTTCTCTTAATTTCGAACGTTTTGACATATCGTACGTCTCGATCCGACATTTCTATCAAAAGTTAGATAATTTGAAGGATATATCGTACGCCTAAATCCTAATTTTGAGGCACTTAGAGGCATTTTTTGGAAAAAATAGTAAACCTATTTGTCCAGGGCTTCCTTTCTAAATTTCGAGCGTTTTGACATATCGTACGCCTCTATTGGACATTTCTATCAAAAGTTATAACCGTTTGAAGTTTATATAATTAATATCACTCGAAATTCATGCATGTGTGACACGTGTCGTAACGGGAGAACACGTCTAATTTGGGCGTGACACCCCCTGTGTAATCACGCCCATTTTGGACATGTCTGACTGTCCCATAAGCGTAAATAGTTTCAAAACAACCCCAAATTGATAATTTTTTATTAGAAAAATATTATTTAAATTTTTTTTGCTTATGCAAACACTAAAAGGCTAACATTCCTGCCATGCATCATCGAAGTCAAGCATCAAATAATAACTCCAAATTCAATCGGAATTAAAGACCTATTTGATAAGGCGTAAGCTACACTATACTGTGATACTTTATTGCTACGGATAAGCACTGTAGTGCTTAGTAGAACTGAAGAACCTATCAAAAGTTAAATCTAGAACTTCAAGGAGCTGACATAAACCTCAATCAATCAACGTTCTTAAGTTGCAATATCATTTTTTACTTTCACAAACGAAGTTCCAATTAAAAGCATATCGACTCTCCAATTCAAATAACAGAACCATGCAAACAAAGCAAAACTTCACCGCGAATCGAAAGGGAAGCAGCATTTACCGCCGAAACCGTTGTCCAATGAAATTATCTAGTTTCTAGATAAAAAAGAAAAAAAAAAAAACAAATCAGAAACCACAAATCTAAAATTGGATTCAAATGAACCATAAAAGCATAAACTTGATGTGCATAGCTCAGTGAAAATTAATTCAAAGCTAAGGGAGATAACTTAACAAAGCTTTAATGACTGAGATGTGAGATTCAGATTTGAATAGGTGAAGAAAGGAAAACGAAAATCAAAAAGTGCAAGTGTACAAAGAGAAATTATGCACCTGATTCAGGTACTGTGAGGAGCTAACAAGAGAGAACAGAGAATAGTTTTAATTACGGATCCAAAGAAGAGAGACGAGAACTGAGAAGTTTTGATTACGAGAGTGAGACGAGAGGAACTAACGAGAGATATATGGACATGTTTCTTTTAAAATAATTTGTTTCCTTGGCTTTAAGACTTTCGTACTCATAATTCATGGGATATGAAAACAGCTGCTAAACTTGGTGTTTCAATTAGTCAAGTGGCAATGATATGTTGTCTATTGGTAGCTTAAGCTGACTCTCAGTGAAGATGAATTAATGGGAAATGATGTAATTAATCTTGTGCAAGCCAAAATGTTATTCTAGATGTACGTGCTTATATCTAATATGGAACAATTCCAACAACAGACTTCTTTTGTTCCTATAATGCAGGTTTGTGTTCGGCATTCAAGCTTAATTAGTCATAGACTTGCTGCTTACTAGTAAAATGTTTGGTTTGATTTTGTTTTTATGAAGTTAAAAATCTTGTATTCATTGACAGAAATGGTGAGGTAAAAATTGTTTTCCTAACTAACCACCAAGGAGACACATAATAATAAGAACAAGCTCTAAAGTGAGATTAGCTTAAAGCAAATGAAGAAATGCGTACTCTTAATTTAAACTACGTGTTGTTGAATAAATAAACTTAATTTTGGATTTAATTGTATTTGGCCCAATTTCTTTAGGAATTATTAAGTGGCCAAAAATCTAGAAAGTCTAGGAAGAAAGTCCAAATTCTAGAAGCTATTTACTCTAGATATTTCCCTAAAAAATATCTTGCACCTAGAAACTACCATGAAAATATCTAGCATCTAGAAATTTACTTTAGAAATATCTAGGCTAGAGAATTCTAGAGAATGATTTCTAGCCATTAGATTAAAGTTGTGTTGGCACAATCCTAGCCATTGGTTAAGGAGGTGCTACTAGTATAAATAGGTGAGGTCTCTACCATTTGTATCAAGTCAAAAGTGAGTAAGAATTGAGTAGTATTAAAAAGTTATCTTCCTCCAAATTTCTCTAAACCTTTCCCTTCTAAAATATCCTCCTTCCAACATAGTGGTATCAAGAGCCTAAAGATCCTTTCTTCTTAGAGAGATAGCAAGTAGCAACATGGTTCCTTTCCAAGTCCCTATGCTCACCAAGAGCAACTATGATAATTGGAGCATCAAGATGAAGGCCCTCCTTGGATCACAAGATGTGTGGAAGATGGTAGAGAAAGGTTATGATGAGCCACAAGAAGGGGCTACCCTATCCCAAGCTCAAAGGGATAGCTTGAAGGATTCAAGAAAGAAAGACA
>PYAF01005803.1:209463-227235 GCA_007407185.1 Glycine tomentella | reverse complement strand
CAAATTCTAGAAGCTATCTACTCTAGATATTTCCCTAAAAAATATCTTGCACCTAGAAACTACCATGAAAATATCTAGCATCTAGAAATTTACTTTAGAAATATCTAGGCTAGAGAATTCTAGAGAATGATTTCTAGCCATTAGATTAAAGTTGTGTTGGCACAATCCTAGCCATTGGTTAAGGAGGTGCTACTAGTATGAATAGGTGAGGTCTCTACCATTTGTATCAAGTCAAAAGTGAGTAAGAATTGAGTAGTATTAAAAAGTTCTCTTCCTCTAAATTTCTCTAAACCTTTCCCTTCTAAAATATCCTCCTTCCAACACGTGCATCGTAGTCTTCACTAAAATCTTAGAAAAAATATCTTATTCACATTGAGAAAAACTTCATTAGAGTTATTTTCCCTAACATATACTTCCATTCTTTCTATTAGACTTTGATTAGGAATGTAAGAACTCAATACAATACAACTTGAGCACTGGGTATCAAGGCAAAGGATTAAGCCATCAAGACCTCATATTTAGGTGCCTATTCAGTTTAGTATTTCACAGTTATAGTTTTTTATGGCATGCATAGCAATGAAATAGAGCATCATTGTATGCGCAGTTGCTCTTTGGTCTCATTTTACCATGACAAATTGCACCTCTGCTTAAGATTGTGGCTGATGATTATCAAACTTTTGTTCTATAAAGTTCTGTAAAAGGTAGTTTAGTCTCTCTCTCTCTCTCTCTCTCTATATATATATATATATATCAATTAGTTTACTAGTTTTCGAACTATATGTTGTCTATATAGTAGGGAGCTTGAATCAGATGATATTCACTAACTCATTTTATTTAATACAGACATAGATGTGGTTGTTGATGGTGTGCAATCTGAGCTTTGTATGAGTTTCAAGTCTTGAGATTGCTTCGGAGGCTATGTATACTTATTTGGGCTCGAATGTGGCAGACCTTGAGAGAAATAATGTAATTATAGTAATAGGAAGATTATACATTATATATGTAACTATTGTATAATGCATTAGTGGCCTAAAGAGACCATTGCTTTCTTTATATTATATTAATTAGAGTTTTGTAATTCTCATAAGTTATTTTTAGATAAAACTCTCTCTTTTTGAAAACAATATAATTTTGACTACAAAGTGCTAGACCCCATTAACTTTGATTTTCACATGTTTCTATATATATGCTTTAGTTGTATACATACATTTATTTTCTAATTAGTAGATCCTTTATTTTAGAAGTTATAGAAAATATTTTTTTTCTCATTATAGCATTTATTTTATGGTGTTATAAAAAATTACAAAGAATGACATTTTATTGTATTTTAAAAAATAAATTAGTAACATTTGTTGAATGTTACAAAAGATATATATTAGTAACATTTTTAGAATGTTGCCTTTGCATTATAAAAATCTTAATAAAAAATCTTTAATGAGATACATATAACACCGGATAAAATATCGCAAAAATATATTAATAATATTTATTTAATTTTGATGATATTTTTTAAATGTTACAAAAGACATATTTTATTGTAATGAATGTAATTTGGGACCAATTAATTGTATTGAGATTGATATATTGATATAAAGATAAAAGATTAGCCTATCAAAATCTTTTTTTTTAAACAAATCCTATGACATAACATATCAGAATCTATTTTTTAAACAAATTAACATTAAAAAAGATAAGCATATCACAATTTTTTAAACATACTACTCTCTTATGTGGATCAATTTTGCTTGAAAAAAAAAACAATCGCAAAAGATATATTGTAAACTGCATAATCGCAAAAACTTGAAATTAAATTCAATCATGTTCCCTCTAAAAGATATAAGAACGTAAACCGATGGTTACATGTTCTTGAAAAATTTGATTTTAAAATTCCCATTAGTTGCAAGAAAGAATAACAAAAAATATTAGCATAGCAGATTAGAGAAAATACTTGTGTCCGCTCAACAATACCTGTAGGTTCCCATCATCAGACTGAAGAGTCAAATGAAAAGGAAGAAGGAAGTAATTTTGGGGTAAACCTTTTACCATTCCCTTATACAGAGAGGCACAATTCAAATTCAAGTGGTTATAGAAACGATGAGGCACATTAAAAAAAAGAAAGAAAAAGAAAGGAAGAATAATGAAGGGGGCAGGAAGTGATAATAAATTTGATGGTATTATTTGAACTTTCAAACGAAAAGCCAACGCCATGAAAATAACGAAAAACTAACTAGCTAATTTTGCATTTCTCAAAAAAGCCTTGAGCTGTTCCGTTTATACGTTCTCTTTTTCATCATTTATTGTGCAGATAAATTGCCATTATTTAAGGAAAATTAGATGAGAGTATTAAATGTGATAATTATAAGGGAAAAATGTTAATGAAACAAATTAATGGAACCAATATGGAGATATAGGATGAAAATTTTTCTCAAACGTAAGAGGATATATATATATATATATATATATATATATATATATATTCTTGACTACCCAATGAAGTAATATAGTGCTCTACCATTTAATATATCCTTTTGCTTATAAAAAATTTAGTTGCATAAAAGTCATTTGACACATTGTTTGAAGGAACAAATCTTTAATGAATTTTCTCTACTTCATAAATGAAGCCACAAATCTGGCTAATATTAACTCCATGCATTCAAACTACAAACCCAATAATCAATAGTTATTTTAATTTTTGTATAAATTGAATCATCTTTTGTTGCCTAATTTAAGGGTTACCTTCAACAGCATAAACTAATGAAACTAGCATACGCCAAATATGTAGCTTAAAAATAAAATTGTAAAAAACCATAACAATTATAACCTTCAACAATTTATAGATAATAAGTCACAAATGCAAAATTACCAAACGCAGTTCAAATATTAATTTAGGAAAATCAAACACCTAAATGCAATTTAGAAGTTATAGTATAAGTATTTGAACATTGTCAGAATACTAGAAATCACATAGTTGAACAAATCTTCCTCAACGATGTTGACGATGAACTTGCTCTGCAGTCACCTAATTTTAGAAAAATGAAATTATAAAAACTAATAAGAGTTAGAAGTGTTAATTAGTTATATCATGTACCATTCAATCAAAGTAAGGAGACAAAACTAACAAATCAATTAGTAAAAGAACTTACTTAATTGTAATAAATATGAGAAAAAATATTTTACGAATAGGTTTACACAAAATCAAACTGCACACTTCTTATTAATTAAAAACAAATAAAAAAAAAGGAAATTTTGACAGAAAGATAGGTTGTTAATATGCAACAAATATAAATATATCAAATAACATTAAATAATCTAAATATTTAAATGAAAGAATCTGTTGCAAGCATATTTTCAGTGTAACCAGTTTTAAATTAAAAGAAGTTTTTATGTCAACAAACACTAAAAAAAATTACCCTATAGCTATATACACTTATAGTGACAGGCGTATTTTAGTGTAGGTATAACTTCTTCCTACATGTAGTTTATGTAGATAAGAAGCTTATTTAATTTATATTTTTTTTTCTTTTAATTCCAGTAAAAACTTTACATTCTCTTTCACTCTCGCTTTTATAAGTTTATATCTCTCTCTCTCTTCTAGAACTTTCTGTTGGATAATAATAAACTTGATTAAGTTTATCGGGCTTAGTTGTTAAATGGTTTAATATCTAAAAATATTCAAAAGATGTTTAGCCCAAAATTTAAAATGATCCACTCTAAATATTTTCATAAAAATATCTAGAGAATAGTTGTATTTAGAAACCATCATCATAAATATTTAGGCTAGAAGAGTGTGGAGAATTATACAGAATGATTTATAGTAGATGAGAATTGTGTTGGTACAATCCTAACCATTGGTTAAGGAGGTGCTACTATTATAAATAAGAGAGTTCACCATCATTTTGTATCAAACCAAGAGAAAAAGAGTTGTGTAGTAATGAAATACATTATCTTCCTCTAAATCTTTCTAAACCTTTCATTTTTCTCAAATATCTTCCTTCCAACAAAGTGGTATCATAACCTTAGGATCCTTTTTTAGAGAGATGGAAAGTATCAACGTGGTTTCTTTCCAAATCCCTATGCTCACCAAGAGCAACTATGATAATTGGAGCATCGAGATGAAGGTCCTCCTTGGTTCAAAAGATGTATGGGAAATGGTAGAGAAAGGCCACGATGAGCCAAAAGAAAGAGTTACTTTATCCCAAGCTCAAAGGGATAGCTTGAAGTATTCAAGAAAGAGACACAAGAAAGCTCTCTATCTCATCTATCAAGGATTGGATGATGATGTTTTTAAGAAGATTTCGGAGACAACCACTGCAAAAGAAGCACATGAGAAGCTATAGACCTCTTGCAAGGGTGTTGAACTAGTCAAGAAGGTACATCTCCAAACTCTAACAAGTGAGTTTGAAACTTTACACATGAAAGATGTCGAAAGTATCTCCGATTGTTTTTCTTTAGTCTTGACTATCACTAATCAATTAAAAAGATATGGTGAAAAATAGATGATGTAAAAATTATGGAGAAGATTTTGAGATCTTTAGATTCAAAATTCGATCATATTGTCACTGTCATAGAAGAAAAACAAGATTTGGAAGCTGTGACAATAGAGAAACTCTTTGGCTTTTTACAAGCCTATGAAGAGAAGCAAAAGAAGAAGCAAGGGGTTGGTAAACAACTACTTCAGTCATAACTCAACTCCAAAAAAATGAAGAAGACTTTGGTAACACAAGAGGACGAGGAGGATATCGTATAGCTTTGAGGAAGCTGAAGACATGGAATCAAGAAGAATGAAGAATACAAGTTTTGATGTTTCATATGCCCACTCAATTGATGCCATTTGTAATTTCTCTTTAAGCTTAGTTCAGTGGTTAAAGCTTTATAATCCTCATTAGATTTGATTAAGTCATGTATTCATACATACCTTTAATCAGAATTAATCATGTCGTAACAATAAAATTCAAAGAAATTCATTAAGGCAACTAAGAACTTTATAAAACAAATTCTCATTGTTTTAATCGATTATATGGATTATATAATCGATTACAACATGTGTATGTTTTCTGGAAAATGCCTTATGAACATTTTAATCGATTGTCACTAACTCGTAATCGATTAAATAAGCTTAACACAGATTTAAAAATTTTCTGTGATAATCGATTATGTCATGGAATAATCGATTACATAAGCTTCTGCATTATTTTACAAAGCATTTTTATCTGGTTTAATCGATTACCAGATGTTCGTAATCGATTAAATATGCATTAAATGTGTTTTTCGACTGGTCTGTGTTAATCGATTAAAAGGAAGCTTAATCGATTACACATGTGTATTAAAAAACTAAGTTCATCAGGAATAATCGATTACAAGATGACTTAATCGATTATTTTGTTCGTGACAAATTTCCAAATTCCTGATGAACACTTTAATCGATTATCTGGTTAAAATAATCGATTACCACAGTTAAAATAATCGATTACATTGACGAAATAATCGATTATAGTTAGTTAAATCTATTTTTTATAAATAGAACAGTCTGGTCTATGGTTGAAAAAAAACGTGTGAAAAAGAATAGACTCGTAAAAAACCTTGAGAAGAACACTTTCTACAATTCTCAAAAATCACCAAGGCTAAGTTTAGAGAGAAAATCAATGATTCAAAGAGTCATGGAGAGTTACATGTGATGTGTGTCATAATTCACATTGATTGAAAGAGGTGCTCAAGCTATTGATTAAAGAAATCATCAAGAAAGAGTATTGATCATCAATTGCATACATTTTCAGGTTGTTTGAATCATTCATTTCATTGAATTAGCTGAGGATTAAAAGGCGATATCTTTCTTAAACCTTTAGCTTGGTTTTTTGTTTGATATTTGTTTTGTATTTGAGTTGTTTGTCCATATAGCATTTGTATTCTTTAAAGCTTTTTCTAGAAAGGTTTTCTAGAGGGAAGAACAGAGAGGGGATCTCTGGTTCTTGGTCTTTTGAAAAATCTATAGGAAGTAGATTTTGAATTTTACCTTGGATGGGTAAGAGAGATCATTGTAAGCCTGTAAAGAACTAATATTTGTTATAGTGGAACTCTGACCAAGTGTTGGTTGGAAGAAAAACTGGATGTAGCCTCTAGGGTTGGGAGGTGAACCAGTATAAATCTTGTGTGATTTAAGTTTTGTGTTAGTATTTCATAATATTCTTAAAGTACAAGCTTTGTTCATCTTACAACATTGGTCACAACACAAGAGTGGTTTGATTGATGAAAGAAATAGTATTCCTAATTGGTTTTTTAAAGATACAATCCTTTTGAAAGTCTTCCGCTGTTACATATTTTAAAAGGAAATTTTAAAAACTCTGAGGTAAAACCAATTCACCCCCCTCTTGGTTATTTGCATAAGTGTTCATTATATTTTCATATCGTGGTCGAGGAAGAGGTCGTGGACATGGAAAAGTAAGCTTCAACAATAACTACGCCAATGAATATCGAAGAGAGAGCTCATTAAGAGGTCGTAGAAGGTAGCTCCCAACCAAGGCGTGACAAGTCCCAAATCAAGTGCTACAATTGTCAAAGGTTTGGCCATTATGCTTCTGAATGCAGATTCCCTACAATAAGGATTGAAGAGAAGGAAAACTATGTGGAAGATAGGAATCACGAAGATGACACTCTATTAATAGTACGCAATGACAATGTAGGAGAACAAGAGAATACATGGTATCTAGACTCAGGGGCAAGCAATCACATGTGTGGAAAGAGGGACATGGTCGTGGAACATGGTGAATCAGTGAATGAAAATGTCTCATTTGGAGATGAATCAAAGGCACTAGTGAAAGGCAAAGGTAAAATTCTTATCCGATTAAAAGATGGTAGGCACGAATTCATTTCTAATGTTTACTATGTGCCCAATATGAAGAAGAATATTGTGAGTCTAGGAAACTCTTAGAGAAAGAGTATGATGTTCACTTAAAGAATAATACTCTTTCTTTAAAAGACAATCAAAATAACTTGATTGCTAAAGTCCCTATGTCAAGAAATAGAATGTTTCTACTAAACATTCAACACGACATTGCAAAGTGTCTCAAAGCCTGCTACAAGGATGCATCTTGGCTATGACATTTGCAATTCAGACACCTCAACTTTGGTGCTCTTGAATTGCTATATAAGAAGGAAATTGTGAGAGAATTGTCTTCCATCAGTCAACCAAATCAACTATGTGAAGGGTGCTTACTTGGCAAGCAACGTCGAAAGAGCTTTCTGAAGGAGGCTTCATCAAGAGCCAATAAGCCAGTCGAGCTCATACATACAGATGTTTGTGGACCATTAAAGCCAAGCTTACTTGGTAAGATAATTACTTTCTACTCTTCATAGATGATTTCTCGATGAAGATGTGTTTATATTTCAGACAGCAAAAATCAAAGGTGTTTGGATTCTTCAAGAAGTTCAAGGCCAATAGAGACAAATAAAGTTGACGCGAGATCAAAGCCATGAGATCCTATAAAGGTGGAGAGTTCACTTCTAAAGAATTCCAAGGATTTTTTTATCATAATAGAATATGATGGCCTTTAACCGTTCCTAGAAGTCTGCAGAAAAATGGAGTAGCCAAAAGAAAGAATATAACCATTCTCAACATGGAAATGAGCATGCTTAAGAGTAAGAAGATGCCAAAGGAGTTTTGGGCCGAAGCCGTGGCAACTGTTGTCTACCTTCTAAACCGTTCGCCAACAAGAAACATATGGGGAAAGATGCTGCAAGAAGCATGGAGTGGAAGAATGTCTGAGATCTTTCATCTCAAAGTATTTGGAAGCATAGCCTATGCGCATATCCATGATGAGAAGAGGTCAATGCTTGATGAAAAAAGTAAAAAACTCATCTTCATCGGCTATGATTCTAATTCTAAAAACTATAAAGTTTATAATTTGAATAATGAAAAGACCATCATTAGTCATGATGTGGAGTTTAATGAAGAAGAAGAATGGAATTGGGGTCTACAAGATGACAACTACAACTTACTTCCCGACTTGATGGAGGACTAAGAAATGGAGCAACCAAGGATTGAGCAAGAAAGACAAGAGACTGTTACTCCCCTAACTTCACCGACTACAAGTCAACAATAAGAGCCATTGTCAACTGGAAGTTCAAGTGAAAGAGTGTCACGCTTTAGGAGCTAGCAAGAACTTTATGAGGTAACAGAGAATCAAGATAATCTCACTTTGTTTTGTCTCTTTGATGATTGTGAGCCAGTGAGTTTTCAAGAAGTTGTCCAAAACAAGAAGTGGAGAGATGCAATGGATGAAGAAATCAAGGCGATTGAGAAGAGTAAAACTTAAGAGTTAACCTCACTTCCAAAAAGGCATAAGCCGATTGGTGTTAAGTGGGTCTACAAACTAAAAAAAATGTCAAAGGAAAAGTTGAAAGATACAAGGCACGACTGGTGGCAAAAGGCTATAGTCAACAATTAGGAATCGACTATGACGAGGTATTTTCTCCCATTTCTCGCTTGGAAACTATTAGACTAATTATTTCTTTGGCATCTCAAAACAAGTAGAGCATGCACCAAATGGACGTAAAGTAAACATTTTTTAATGAAATACTTGAAGAAGAAGTGTACATCGAGCAACCAGCAGGGTATGAGGTCAAAGGACAAGAGGAAAAAGTATTGAAGCTAAAGAAGGTGTTTTATGGGCTAAAGCAAACACCACGAGCTTGGAATAGTCGAATTCACAAGTACTTCCAAGAGAACAATTTCATCAAGTGTCTTCACGAACATGCATTATATATAAAAATCAAATATGGAGATATTATAATTGTATGCTTGTACATGGATGACCTAGTCTTCACTGAAAATAATCCAAACATGTTTGAAGAGTAAATAAAGCGATGAAGAATGAGTTTGAGATGACTAACATTAGATTTATGGCATAATACCTTGGCATTGAGATCAAGCAAAGCGAAAAAGGCATTTTCATCATCCAAGAAGGTTATGCAAGGGAGATGTTGAAGAAATTTAAGATGAAGGATTGCAAGCCTATCAATACCCCAACGGAATATGCAACCAAGCTATCCAAGTATGGTGATGGAGAAGAGATTGATACAACATCTTTCAAGAGCTTAGTCGGAAGTCTGTGTTACTTGACATGCACGAGGCCTGACATTCCTTTAATGTTGGGTTTGTTAGTTGCTACATGGAGTCTCCATCTACCATGCATTTGAAAGCTACAAAGATAATTCTTCGTTACATTAAAGGTACTATTGACTTTGTCTTATTTAAGTCATCCTCTAATAACTATAAACTTGTTGGATATAGTGATAGTGATTGGACTAGAGACATGGATGATAGAAAAAGCACCACCATATTTGTGTTCTTTATAAGAGATACTACTTTCACATGGATGTCGAAGAAACAACCTATTGTCACTCTGTCTACTTGTGAAACCGAGTATGTCGCAGCTACATCATGTGTCTGCCACGCTATTTGGCTAAGGAATTTGCTAAAGGAGTTGAATATGCCACAAAAAAAACCAACCAATATTTATGTTGACAACAAATCTACAATAGCATTAGCAAAAAACCTAGTCTTCCATGACAAAAGCAAGCATATTGATACACATTATCATTATATGAAGGAATGCATTGCAAGAAAAGATGTACATATAAAGTATGTGAAGTTCAAGAACAAGTTGCAAATATCCTCACCAAGCCACTAATTGTATAGATCATGCAAAAATTAACCAACAAAAATTCAACCTCAAAACAATTAAAGTAATTGAAACAACTATTAAGCCTAGAAAAATCCTAAATCAATTGAAGGTTTGTGTGTGTAGCATACTAGGTTTTGTTACCTCATTAGCAAGCATTTTCTACCGTATTTAGTAAAACAAGAAACAACATGCTGAAATGAAATTAAAAGTGTTATGCTTCTTTGTTTTTTTTTAAAAAAAAATACTTACTTTGATTTGCTTTTCAGTGCCACGCATTTTTTTGTTCTTTCCCTCATTTGCCATTAGTTCTTTTTTCCACCGAGACTCACATCTCTTAACCTCTTTCAGAGAACGACATTTAATCTCATATTCCTTATGAATATAGAGCTGCAAAACATCAATTTGTCAACGTTGCTAGAAAATATCAATAACACTACAACCAAACCAAGATGATGAATAAAAACACAGTAAACTGAAGTAGAGGTTTCCAACTCTTTATTTCACTTCCTTAATTCATAACCTATTCCATCACTATATACCATTCTTTACACTTCATATCCTATTCTATTTCTTTATTTTACTCTCTCATCAACTTTTGATATTCTCTACACTTTTGATATATAATGTGTGTCTATGTGTTGACTTTGCATGTGAAAAATACAAATGTTAAACATATGAAAATTGCTTCTATAACTAAAGCACCACTAAAAGTGTGTCATAGCAAAGAAGAAACATAAAAAAAGTAAGAAACTACAAAGTAGATGAAAGAATGCAGAAAAAACAAAAACTTTTACCCTATCAATCCTTCCATTTTCTCGGGTTTTAGGGATGAGACGCCATTCTGAAGCCCAAACAGGTAAGTTTATGTGTTCCTTTCTCGATTTACTAGCTTTCTTTTTACTCTTAATGGGCTGTGTAATGCAAAAAGAATATGTAAAATATATTTGGTTGAAATTACATTGACAAAAATCAAAATAGAAATTAATTGTGTAGATATATAACTATATGAGAATATACATTAAATACAGAAACTATTAAGGTTTATGCGATCAAGAAGAGAAATTAAAATCTCAAAATGAAATATAAATTGCCTTCTCTTTTGGAGTACTATTCATGATAAACGATTTAGGAAAATAACAAGTCTCAAATTAAATAAAAAGCAAGTGAAAACAATGATTATTACCTAAAAAATATAAATTTCAAATGCTCATTCTAGCATTTAATTTGGAGAAAGAAACAACTACACATATCATGTTGTCTTGCATGTTTTGAAACGACATTTGGAAATACTGCTATGGTTGGCTTGGGGTCCAAAGTGTGAAGATTTCAGTGGAGAATAAAGAGCCTTTTCTACAACATAATTGGGGGTTATTGGGAAAGAAATCTAACATGGTTGGGTGGATTGTTTGGTTTGCATTTGTTTGGTCTATTTTTTGGTTATATAGGAACAATATTGTTTTTAAACAGGAAGTTCCTAAATTTGAATGTGAGTTAATTATATATAGATGAAGAATTTTTCCTTTTTTATTGAATGCTCCATGAATCCAATGGAATGTTTGAAGCGATTGTAGGATGGATAGTAGAAGAAAAGAGGAAATAATTTGTGTATACAAAAATGTCAACTCAGTATGAAGACTACAAGAAGTGATGCTATAATGTTGTAGAGTGGACTATGAAAGGAATGAGCAGAATTATATATGCTAACTTTAAGTATACACCTATTTGATAATTATGTAGGATATTGTGCCAACATGTGTATTACGTAGTTGGGTTAAATGATTGTTGGTAAAACTGCAGGGACTAAGGACTATTTATTAATATAGTTGAGATAGATTTTGCAGATTATTTTGATATTTTACTAGTTTAGAAGGGCTGGGGCAGGAGGCAAGATTATGCAAATGATTTTTTTTATAGAAATATATATAAAAAAACATTAAACTAAAACACATTGATGTGTGACAAGAACAAATGAAATTTTTTGAAACAAATCAAATACTTGGACTTTGTTACCACCTTTAGGCAAATCGGGCAAATAGAGTTGGATTTCTTTGCAGCCATGGAAACCTAATAAACAAAACAGATAGGAAATATAAAATAATTAGATAAAGAATCTTAAATGAACGCGAATGATAGGATATAATCTAGCTCTATGTTTGAAGGGGCTGCAATATATATTATAGTAGTTATATGACAAGGGGTTCTATGTTTTGACATGGATATATGGTAAATTTTTTGAGTTGGAGCAATGTACTTGTCAGTTAGGGTATGTCTTTTTATATGGTTGAGGTACCTCTTGTCAATTCATACAATGAAAGCAAGACCAATTGTCATTGATAGCAATTCCTGGGTTGCAATGAAAATCACTGGGATCCCCAATTAGATTTGAAATATAGGGCATAACGACCTAGGTCATTTCTCAAATACACAATTTATAAAGCATTCAAGGGGGATTTTTGTTGATTTGCAAAATTCAAATATAGAACAAAATACAATCAAGCTGAAAATAAGAAACAAATTCAAAATATTATCAACCCGAGGATCCTATTCTGAAGGAAAAATTATGACAATTCCAACAATGAAATAAAAATCTATGATCATAAAAAACCAATATGAATCCATAATATTATCATCTCACATTCACTGATGAAAACTGAAAACATAATCATATTCCCTAATTATCATGAATTTAGGCACAAAATAGCATTGACATTGGCAACCAATTAATCACCTCATTTGGATTAATCAATCCTAATTCTAATGATATCAATCTACTTACGGATTGTCTTAAAAATAAGTAAAGTGAACAAAGAGGAACTTGACCATGTCAATGAGCCTTCCTCAATTGCAAATGATGTTTGAAATAATTGGACCTTGACAGGTTCATATCACTAACTTAATTTCTAACATATGATCATAATCTTAAATTAAATTCAGAAACTGAAATTAGAAAAGTGAAGAGAACATGTACAAATTCGAAAATTATGAAAGGGGAACTCAAATTTTATCATCACTCTTGAAATCCTTGAGTTGAACTCGAATTTAGCCTTCCATTGAAGGGATAAAAACAACAAAAATTAAGAACATAAGAGAAAGGTAGAAGAAGCAAGAAGAAGAAAAAAAGTATCTCTACAAAATAAGTGTAATTTGTTGAGATGCACTTATGACTCATATAATCTAGAAAAGCTACATTGAAATTATCTTGGAAACAAGATACTTCAATGTTGTATATAAATGGCAAGCCTTAAATTCAATTTGTTTCTCAAATAAATGAAATCCTACCAATGCTATACCTGTGTTTTTTTGCAGCAAATTAGTATATTTGTGAGGTGTGTTTTTATCAGAACTTAGGTGACATAAAGCTTCCCTAGTGTTGAAAATTGAGGCAAGATAACATGCACAATTCAGTCTTTTAATTAGTGTTGAAAGTCATTTGTTTTGATACAATTGACTGTAACAGCCTTTGTAATTCTGGGCTGATTGGTCAAATTTCGTGGCCGCTATAATAAATCATTTGTCTTTGCCGTTAAGAAAAACAAACTCTTAAATAAAAATAAAATAAATATTCTTTTGACTCTTGATGAGAAATAAGTATTTAATTCATAAATTCATAAATAGCTTTAATTAAAAATTAATAATTCAATTAATATTAAATATAAGAAATATTTATTACATTTATTAAATATAAGTATTAAATGGAAATATAATATTGGTTGAATGGTTAAGAAGGAGGGAAATGTTCCAGGTTTGATCACTCGTGCTAACAAAAAAATAAACAATTAACATTTGCTGACAAAAAAATATTAAATATTTATTATAAATATTAAATATAATAAGTATTATATATTAAATATAAGAAATACTTATTATGTTTATTAAAATATATTATAAATATTAAATACAATAAATACATACTATAATTATCTTTTATTAAAATATAATTATTATTGTCAAACCCACAAATTCGTCATCATTCGATCTGTCCAACATCGCAAATGATAGCATGTATGTACCACTCATGATCCCTCATGCCGCATCGCTCCTTTGTGGAGTGGCCATCTAGGTTGCTTAAATTTTTTAGGCTAAAATATGTTTTTGGTCCCTATAAATATCAAAGTATTCGGAATCCGTCCCTGTAATGCCCTGAAATTTCGATAACTGAAAATATATGGTTGAAATGTTGTGTGGATTACTCTTGTATAACTATTTGGTGTGAATGTTAGGGTATATGAAGTTTGTTCGGTCTATGTTTGAATTGTTTTGTGTGAACTGTTAATTAGAGATAAAAGTGCCCTTGAAGTAAAATTACAATAATACCCTTAGATATTTTGGTTAGATATTTTGAGGTGAAAATTACAAAAATGCCCTTAGATATTTTGGATAGATATTTTGGAAAGATATTTTGAAGTGAAAATTACAATAATACCCCTAGAGTAAGTGACAAATTAGCATAATACCCTTGAGGTTAAAATTACCAAAATACCCTTATATATTTGTGGAAATTTGAGAAAATTACAAAGATGCCCTGGGATGGCAAATTACAAAGTAACAGACAAACATCACAAGAAAATTAGAGGTACCTACTGACCAAAAATTTATGATTAGGCAAGCCAGAAGATAAGTTTTTAAATTTTACTACTCAATATAATAAATGCAAGAGAATAAACCTTACAGTAAAAAGGAAGGAATATCACAAGAATATATAAAGCTATCATGAGCTATAGTTTCGGACCATGTGATGATATGATGAGGAAAATTATCACATGAGAAACACATGTGATGGTTGTACAAGAAGAATAGGATAGAGGCAAATGGATCCAAGTGGCAAGTTTAGAAGTGCTAAAATAGAATTGGTTATGATTGGTTAATCTAAGAAAAGAAATAAATCCTAAGCCATATGTACTATTGAACAGAGGCTTAAGATTTTAGAGGTATGACACTTTAGTAACTATTACATCAATTTGAAAACACATGAAATACACTTGGTTTAAATTAAAAGAAACAAATATCTCAAGGAAGACATGTATGTACAAGTGATTTTGAACAAAATCAACAGACATGGAAGAATATCTTTGTGTGGGTAGGTGTATACGTGATTTTCATGATAAAGCCAATGCCTTATGTGCATGAAATAAACAAAACCAAAAAGCTTCAAGAGGCATTACACGTGGACTTTAGGCCATAACAAAGAGAATATTTGCATGATGACTAGGTAAGCTTGCATTAATTGCATGGAGATAAAAAAAAATATTTATGTCATGATTACTTGGTTATATTAGAACCAAACCAAGTACTAACTAGATTACTTCCTAACTAATTCATTTACATCCTAACTAATTCTTCTACTATAAATACCCCATTTGAGATGAAAAATCTGCACAAGCAAGGCTTTATTATAAACGTCACGGTCAATTCACTTCCTTTTATCTCTTTACTTGGCTTTCATTTTCTCTTCTCTTATTCTCACACAAACTGCAGCCCTTTCACCAAATTACCTATCATTTCTTCATCCAAAATATTCTATTAGAAGATAGAAACTTTACTCCTCAAGCTCTTGAATCATTCCAACCAAATATTAAGGTAAGTATTGATGTTGAAATTCGTGTGGTTTTAAGCTGAATTTTGGACTATTTTTAGAATTTCATATCTCCCTCTGTACTTAACCAAATGAGGTGTTTAACCACTCATTTTAAATCTTAGGATGTCCTCTATGTTGTCCTAAAATATGGGACCAAAATAAGTAGTGAATCGTGCCCAGGAATTATTTTAGCTCAAGCTGTTCGAAACTATCCACACCCAAACAGCTTCTGCCATTCATTTTGAAAAAAATATTTCTCTCTCATTTATTATTCAATTAGGTGTATGATATATGGAATTAAAGATTTAGATTTCAACTATAACATATAAAAATTTCAGATAAATATAGATTTTTTATTGCTTGCAGTCACAAGAACACTAAGAGATGTCAGTTTGGAAATTAGAGCTCGCTGGCAGCTTTGGAGTCTAGTTTTAAACATGATATAGCTAGAGTTGTAGAAATCCAAATAAGACATGTGATACCTTGTTAGAAATATTAGTAAGTCTAGTTTAACATACTAAAATATGGGAATTTAATGACATGTAGATTAGCACTTGAACTTGAGAGATCTCAAAACGATGTTACAAGGAGCTAACAAAGGGATATAAGTAGGTAAGGGGAGTTTATTCATTCGTTATAGTTTTGACATCATAGTTAGGGGCCAGAGAGTCCAACTATGAGGATATCTGCTTGTCCTTGCTGTGTGCTAGTTTTTTTTTTTTAAAAAAAAATTACTATGTTTTAAACTAATGGGAAGCAATATATTTATTATTGATGTATGTTTGTTCCTATTGTGTGCTCGTTTTCAAGAAAAACTGTGTTTTTAGCTAATAGGATGCCATGAATTTGTTATTGATGGATAAAATTGTGAATGATGTTGTTGTTGTAATTGATTGGACTTTTGGAAAACGTCTTAATTACAGAGGAGACTCTGCCCAAAATTTTATAATATGTTTTCCTATTCAATTCTTTATTAATTTTTTTAAATGGGCATAAAAGTGTGTTTTCTATATTGTAGTCCTCCTCTTTAATTTAGAATTTTCCTAAAAATATCAGTCTTGTGGTATGATGAATTGTAAATGTGAATCTTAGGCATATGTATTACGTATAGATGTGAAATACAATTGTTTGTGAAGTCATTGATGATGTTGAAAATGAGATAAGTTTGATATGTATGATGATGATATTGAGATGATGTGATGTTGATATTGATAATGTCATTGTATGATGTGGATATACATGGATACCAATGACGGGTGCATAACTGGTTACCCTTGCGAGGAGGGATGTGTTCCTAGCCAGGTCATGCATTGATAGTGTCCATAGTTGTATGCGGTATATGTCTACGTGGGGTGCATTGACCAGTTGGATAACCTTGTGAGGGTGGATTTAGGAATTTTAAGCATCCCAAGGGAGAAAGGGATTGTTTAAAATTCCGATCCCTGGTTATCCATGGTTAGTGCATCGGTGATGTTGTGTATATGTATAGGGGTGCATGACTGGATAACATTGCGAGTGAGGGTTTATGAATTTTAAGCATCCCAAGAGAGAACGAGATTGTTTAAAATTCTGGTCCCTTGCTATCCATGGTCAGTGCATTGATGGTGCCTATGTTTCATACTTCATATTTGCATGGATGGAAATAGAATGATGGACAGTAAGTACCTGGGGTACTAGGGGGCAATCACCTTGTTTGGAACTCCCTTGAGACTCAGGGTTGATCACCATGGGGGGAGCAACTGATGAGTCACTATTTATCACTATTTACTCATCTTTTTGTACTCATTTTAATCCCTAACTTGTGCTTAATCGTTTATATTTTGCATTGTTTCTCATTTAGGACTTAATTAGACCGAGAATTCAGATTTTAATTAATTTGGATTATTTTAAGTTTAATTATTCCAATTTTTATTTTCAGGACAGATTAATAATTAAATGGGCTTGGAATTAATTTTTGGACTTGAAGATTGGAGTGCCACATCAGCATCATTTTCAACATCAGCAGCTTATTTTCGTTTTATTTTATTTTAGTGATTTTTGGGCCAAAATTGTTAGGAAAGACCTATTTTTCGTTTGTGAGACAGTCACTAATATTTGGGAAACTGTGCCCATGCACAAGTGACACAACACTATTTCGTTTTAGGGTTTTTCAGAATATTTTCGTTTTTCTGCTTCTTCTCTGTTTTCTAGTTTCGTTTTCTGCTGTGACTCTGTTTAGGTTTTCACTTTCGTTGATGATTTTCTATTTCAGAATACAATTGCTAATTTCGTTTTCTGTTCAGTGCCTATTCTGTTTCGTTTCGTTTCTGGTTATTTCATTTTCAGCATTTAGGTTTTCGTTTAATGTTCAGTTTCGCTTCAATTTATGTTTCTGTTGCTATTTTCGAATTAATGGAAGGATAAACCCTAGGGTTGGACCCTAGGACAGATTGTAGACCTTTAATGGAGGTTCCTTGTATTTGCAATTCGTTTTCTGCTTGGTTCTTCCTTGTTTGGATTTCTGTTCTGTGTTTTTTC
>PYAF01005803.1:181373-207252 GCA_007407185.1 Glycine tomentella | reverse complement strand
TGTGCTCTGTATTATGGACTGTATGGACTGTATGGACTGTTTGGTCTGTTTAAGCATCAAACTATAAACTGGTAATAATGGTTTGTATGGCAAGTATGTGTGAATGACTTAAACTACGTTATTTAGATGACGCGTTAATGTTTATATTGTTAAATCATTTCCAAAATTAACAAGAAAATTATTTGAACCTTTATTCTTCTTGTTTTCAAAAAAAAAAAGAAAAAAAAACCCCAAAATTTTATAAAATAAATATGAATTAAAGCGAAGTAGAAGCGGTTGTTTCAGTAATGACAAGGCGGGTCATTATAGTCCCTGAAAATTTTTTTGTCTATTTTTTGTTCTTGCAAAATTTAAATATTACTTTTTGGCTTGAACATAAGTTTGGGTAAATTCGAACCTACGTGTTACTCTCTTATTGGTCGCATTGGAACTACTCTCCTTCTTACGATTTCTAAGGATTACCCCCCAACAAATTTTAGAACCCCTCTTCCAAACTTGCAACCACCATAGCCATATGGAACCAACAATTCGAATTCATAATCCAATTCAAGACAAAACAAATCAAAAGCCCTTCGTTCCTTTCCCAATTCACAATCCAACACCAACACATCGCCAAGAACAATAATAATCAAAACCATCACCCCATTCTGGACGCTACCCCTTGGGTTTTACTCTTATGCAAAACTGTGTCGAAGAATGGGCGATGAGGTTGGAGAGGGAGGGGATGGGACCATCGAAAAGGTTGTGTTTAAGGCTGAGGATGTGGAGCTAGGTGAGGGGGAAAATGGAGCTGGTGAGGTTAGGTCTTCGAGGATGAAGCAGGAAACATGGTGGTGGTTGTGGAAGTGAAGACATCGTGCGGAGGTTGCTGGCGGTGCAGTTAATGACATATGAGTGATTTTTGGCTTCTTTGTTGTTTCCTATGCTTTTTGGTTGGGTTTTGTTGTAGAATTCTTAGTTGCTTGTCTGGATTGCTTTTTGGTTGGCGTCTTAGTTTTCATCTTCCTTAAGGTGTTGGGGTTGACTAATGGTACTTTGTTGTTTGTGATTTAATGGAGTTTGAAGAAGATGAAGAAGGGGGTTCAAAAATTTGTGATGGTTTTTAACCCAAAAATTATTTTTGAGTTTAAATGAAAAATCTTAGGTTTAGATTTACCCAAACCTGCGTCCAGGCAAAAAAATTAATAGATTTAAATTTTGCAAGAATGAAAAATAGATAAAAATATTATAGGAACAAATTCCAAACATTTCAATATTTATATGGATGAAAAACTTATTTTAGTCGTTTTTTTTTTTATAAAAGTTGTTTCTTTGGAGTAGGGGAATGGAAAGACCTTAGATCTATTTTTAAGTTCACCAGATTTGTTTTTGATAAAGGTTATGTCTTTGGTTTTGATAAGAAAGAATGCTAGGAATGGAAAGAACTTAGATCAAAAATGTCTTTTGGTTTTGATAAAAGATGTGTCTTTTGACATTTTTTTAAGTTCACATCAATTTTTTTCTTTAATTGATAAAAAGAGTCCCTTATATTTAATTTTCACTTGGTTTTATTTATTAGATATGTTTATTTTTTTTCTCTTTAACCAATTACAGGGATTTTAAAACTATTATAAATTGTAATTTAAAATATGAAATGAATAATTATGGTTTTAAAACAACAACAAATTATTTTTAAATTTTTTAACTACCATGTCATGGCTCAACTAGGATATCATAATGGAAAAGGATCAAAATCAGAAAATTTAATATATCAGAGATAAAAAAAACTACGGAATTCTTTTACAAGGAAACAAAAATAAAATTCAATCATTTACTAAGAACCAAAAAAACTTATCCAAGCCTTTTATCATTTATGTAGTATTTGACTCTTCTTTCTAACTATCTAGTATTTGTCTCTTCTATTTTATTTATGTTTTTTTTGTCTATGCTATTTTAGGAATAAAATCTAATATAACAATAATAATGTCAATAAAATTTGAATTATTGAAATTAATTTCTTGAATTATGAATGTAAATTCTAAAAATATGTAAAAAAATGAATCTTAAAATTAAAATTGTGGAACACGTTTTTACAAACTTCTAGAATATAAATTCAATATTTTATTTCTTTTTTACATTACTTTTCTGAAATTTAAATTTTGAAAAATGAAATGACATGCATAGGTAAGGACATTATTGAAAGAAGAAAATTCGCACTATTAGAAAATATGATTTTAACATCGATTTTTTTTAAACCGATGTTGAAACCACCAACATTAAAAGCATTAATGTTAGCATTCATTTTTAAAAAATGATGTTAACATACACTACACAACATTGGTTTTTAAGAAACCCAATGTCATATAATAAAAAATAAATAAAAAATATAAAATATGTAAAAATCAATATCGATTTTTCTAAAAATTGATCTTGTGTTGCACATGACAACATCGATTTTTAGGAAAATCAATGTTGTCAGGTGTACCTCAACATCGATTTTTTGAAAATTTGATGTATAAAATAAATTTTCTACATTGGTTCTGCCAAAAATCGATGTGAAAAAGATAGTTTCTTGATGTTGAATAGTACTTACAACATCAATTTTGTGTCAAACCAATGTAGAAAGTTCCTATTTTACATCGATTTTTCTTGTAACCGATGTTGTATAGTTACTTTCTACATCAATTATTACATAACTGATGTAGAATATTATTTTTTCAAAAAATATGGCTTATTCTCTTTATATTCCCTCCTTGTAATTTTAAAAGAGATATGGCTTGTGAGACTCTACTACCAAATATGAGTTCTTTATCACCAAACAAGTTTTCAAATGCGAGAAGACTACAAACTAAGTACAAACCATGAAAAAGAGATCCAAAACTTCCTAGTGCATACTAGATATAGTTCAAAAATAGTAAGAATGTCTCTCTCAAATTCATATAATAGCCTAGAGGTAAATATTTCACATACTACGAAAATTCAATTGAGGTAGCTTAAAAAGGTAGAATACTAACCTGTAATAGTTTCTGCCTAGTATATGGGTGACTCAGGAAATCAAAGTCCCTTGTTATTTCTCATTCAAGTTCTTCCTACAATAAATTACATAAATTATAAATTGACCAAAAAAACAAATAGTTCCTTTTGCTAGTTGGGACAGATCACTACTTATTATTAACTGCATCAAGTGTCCTTTCAATTTAAAAGAATAGATTCTCAAGCTTAAGTACAATTATGCAAGAAAAAAATAAAAGTAGGTGATTTATGAGACTACAAAAAGAAAATTAAATGTCTATGCAATCAATGAAACAAAACACAAGAAAGAAAATAAGAGTTAGCTTACCTATTTCATCTGCTTCCGCTCATTTGCTATACTAATTCAACCAGAATCATGTAAAAAAGTTAGAACCAGAAGCATCCATTCCTGGAGCAATATGCATTGAGAAACATACCTACGTAGTTCACAAGAGCCTTGTGCAAACTCGGATTAGAGAAAATTAAGTTCTCCAACTATTTCATTACAACTTCTATGAGAAATGTCAATAATTTCATGACATTAATGTACATCCAAATATAGAACCTTTATAAATTACCTTACCCTCCTTTAAGATATGAATGGTTTTGAATTTATCTTTAATCTCAATTCTACAACAAAAGTTGGCTCCTGAAGTTCTTCAATTAGATCAACAAAAATATACTTGCACTAAAAACTATCAAATCTCAGTTCCTGTGTACTCCACACTTGAGTTTCGGGGCCACTTATTTCTAAGATGCCAGTAGAGTTGAACATCTTTTTATGTATTAGTATATTATCGTACTTGAACTTGTGAAAAAAGATTTAAAAGCGAAAAAGGAAAACACCTATACTATCTTGTAAGTTACAACAAATATATGTTAGAATTAAGGAATTGTAATGACAAATAATACCAAAGATCATTTCAAAGACAGGCTTGACTTTTCTCAAGCTCTCATCACAAAATGATTTTGGCCATTATTTAGCTACCGTAACTCAAAGTTCATTATGTATCCTTCAATAGTGTTATTAACTGTATTCCAATTATTAGAGCCTAGCAAAGCAAAACTAAAAATAAAGGTAATCATTTTATATTAACCAACGTGGCTAAGGCAAAGAATTGTAAGCAAGTGAATTGGGCAAACCAAATATTTAATGGAAGTTTGAAATTACATGCTTTGTGCTCTTGATTGATATTAGATCACTTAAAACATTCTTGTAAACATCATATCCTTAGTTTTATTTGCTAACCCGTGGTGATTGTGATCCAGGTCTCTCTTAAGCATTTTTACAAACAAGTAATAGCCACCACCAATTTAGATTCGTTTTCACAATACTAGGATGAACACATATTCACGAAGTGTAAAGCACATAGTGGAACACATATTGAACCATAAAACATGTACAAATAACGAAAGTGATAGAATAATATGCACATAACATAGCGTACAATAAATGAAAAGTGAAGCAAATAATGATGAAAAGATGAAGATGTGCAGAACCTAAAATTTATTCCAAAGTACAAATTCATCCATGGAAATCAAAGTAAGAAACAAATAAAATGGCCTAAAAATTAAAATCAAATTTGTAGAAGATAGGAATGAGAAAACCCTAAGGTAGAGAAAGAAAGAGATGCAAATTGAGAGAGGATCCCATTGCCACTGAATCTGAGTCGAGGAAGATGACGCCAACACTTGGTCAAAGATCGATATGTTTCATTCCACATGAAAGTCGACTCGAGGATGCTCACTTGTTCAACGACGTCAAAGAGGAGGGTAGTGCGTTCGACGGCAGTGGGTTGTGCCAGTGAGATCTGGCGGTTCTCGTGGTGCTGCTCCTCATCAAGGCTCGCGAGCTAAGGTGGAGAAAGCCATGAGCAAGGTAGCGAGGACTTGAAGTCACGAGGTAGCGAGAAGACAAAAGGGTTTGTTGAGTGCGAGAGGAACAAAAGGGTGGGACAATGAAACTGGTCATTGGGACGAAAGAGGGTTTCGTCAGTGCGAGAGGGTGAAAGGGAGGGAGGGAGACTGACAACTGTGAAACTAAACGCGTGGGAAAATGATATAATTTTCGAAACAACCCAACATCAATTTTCAAATCGATGTTGTTTTATGCTTGTTAACATCAGTTTTGAAAAACCGATGTTAACTTTCACATAACAACATCAATTTTTAAAAAACTGATGTTAACATTCACATAACAATATCGATTTAAAAAAACGTTGTTAACATCAGAAATCGATATTAACATCACCACGTTAACATCAGAAATCGATGTTAACATCGCCACATTAACATCGATTTTTTCAAAAGTCGATGTTAAAAAATCAATTTATTTACAAAAATGTCTCCACCCTTTTGTTAATATCAGTTTTTATAAAAAAAAAAAAACATCGATCTTAAAGTAGCGATGTTGAAACCATTTTTTCTAATAATGTGGAAGTCATGTGAATAACATAAAGCAATTACCATATATAAAAATATTTGTGCCAATTATTAGATCCATCATCACTGTAGAGAGATGAAACAAATAAAGTAGTATTAATAAAACAAAGACTTGGCCAAGCTAAATGTTCACGAACCATGAAAAGGAACCAATGGATAGCTCTTTTTAGCAAATTATTGTACTAACCCAATAAATAAAAGATAGAAATTAAAACTATAAAAATGATAAAATATATAGAAAGAAGAGTTTAACTTTTATATCTTATTAGTATAAATATCTTAACACCGTTCACATAAATTAATGTAGGTATGACTTATGAAGTAATAAATATAAAAGTTAACTATTTTTATCATACATGACCATGTATAATTTGGATGACAGTATAATTATTTTACATTATTAATGTATTTAATTAAATTCATATAAAGGAAAAGGATCAAATAAATGGATGTCAAAGCTTCCAGTAGAGTGGAAAACGAGGAGGGAAGAAGAGGCAGAAAGATAGTGAAGACGACAATCATATATGCCATAAAGTCATTGGAAACAAATAATAATAGTGACAAAGATCTAGTAGGATGGGAAAATTTGCTTCGCTACTAGAATTTAGCTTATTGGGTGAAAATCTTACTACGGATTTTGCAAAATACAAAACCATTTCTTGCAGATTTTCCTGTGGATTTAAATTTGCAGGAAATTTGCTCATGGATAACAAGTAGCTGAGAATTTTAAAATCGGCAAGACTAATTCCTAAAAAAAATGAGCATTAAACTTTCCTACCAATTTTAAAATTCATAGTTGAATTTTCCTGCAGATAAGATTTAAATCTGCAGTAAATTCCACGATTTTTTTTTTGAATTTAAAATATAATAAAAAGTAGTTTTTCAAATTTCTAAAATATTTGTATAAATTTATTTTATAATATCTTGAAAATTTTCTTTTATTCATAAATCGATAATAAAATATAAACAATAAATTTTATTATAAGGTTTTGGTTTATCTTATGAATTATATATAAGCATGACACAATTTTTTATAAACTTGATTTCAGGTTATTATTTCATCATTTTTGTAATTAATGTTTCTAGTGAGTTTTTACTTTTAAATATTGTATTATTTTATTTTTTATATTAAGATTTAGTTATTATTTTATTTATGTTATTTTAATTATTTTTTTAAGAATTTTATTGGATAATGTATTTTTTTCATTTTAAGATATAATTTGGCTTTTAATTGATTTTATAAATTATTTTAGGTTTAATATATCAGTAATCCCTAAAATTTGTGGGAATTTTTAATTACGTCTCCAAATTAAAAAAAGAAAATTGGGATTGGTATTGATCTTGTAAATTTTTTGTAATTGAATAGGTTCCTAAAATTAGTTTAGGACGCTTTGAAACTAGTAAGAATATAACAATTTATGACTGTCTTACTAACTCTAACTAAGATCCAATTACAAAAATTATGTTAACTCATCCTCTAATAATACTATAAAAAATTGATATTTTCGACGACCAAAATCCGTCGCTAACATTTAAATCCGTTGATACTTTAAAATTTTCGACGAATAAAAATCGGTTGGTATCTAGTACCTATATCATCAAATAAATTCAAATAATCCATTCATATGCTAATCCAAACAGGGCCATGTCACCTACAATATTTGTTTCTATTTTTGTTTACTTTGATTTGTTGTTGCAGTTACGTATAGTTTCATCATAAATTAAATGCACTCATGAATGAAGAAATTAAAAATAGGTCAAATCTATTTGTAGTACTCTAAATCTAATAGATCGATTGGAAGATATCCATGTTCAATCAAGAACTTTATCTATTAGCTACAAAATGTTAAAGTAGTTTATCCAATGTTATAACTTGATTGAAGCTATTGGCGAGCCTCAAATATGTCTTTCGCATTCGCCTTACTTTTTAAAACCTCATTATGCTCCATATATCCCATTTTTTCATCATCATACCAAATCTAACCCAAGCAATTGTCAGAAATACCAGAGTTAACAACAACTGCCTTGGTCAAACTGAGCTAGATCTCTTGCTGAAATTTAAAGGGTATGAGATAAAGTTTAAATACAAAGGTAAATATATATGTAAAAATAAAGGAAAAATAAATGCAATTTGATTATTTTTTTAAACAACTTAAATGCAGTTTTTTTTATAAAGAAAATTATATATATGCTGCTAAATTCCAGCCTCACCTTTTGTTTTACTCAGCTCTCGGGTCAATAATTAATGATGAAGGACACAAGAAATTTGTCTGTTCATCGAACTTTAATTTTATTTTTTTTCATTTTACCCCTAAATTATAACTTACTTTTTTTCTCAAGCCTACATAATAAATATGAAATAATACAATACAGTTAATTTAATGGATCAGAACAAATATTCATTTTCTACACCTATTTCCCACACCAAATATTCTCTCTACTATGTAAATTACAGAAAACAAAAGTAAGACGATTCATTGAGAAAAAAAGGTTTAGATCATGGTTTTAAATAGTGTTCTACAACCGTAATAAAGTATTTTTACTCATCACAACGCAATTGCAACCGTGATCACATCAGTCAGATTTTTTCAAAATATAAAGATTTTCCGACTCATCGTATTGTGACAGTAAGCACAATTTAAAATTATAGTTTAGATACATAGCCAACGGGAAGTGACATGCAAACATTAGAAATAATTTGCAATTAACATAAAACAATCACTATTTTCTATAACTTGGACAACTCAGCACATTATTTGGTTGTTTCTCAATCTTACTTGTCGCTTTTGGAAGTTTATGGATGCGTTTTCAAGAGGCTTTACTTAGCTTCAGAATTCAAGCGTTACTTCCTATGTATTTAAATTTATTTTTCTTATGACCTCACTTCTCCTAGTTGAACTTTTCTCCTTGAAACTCTTTGCAATGGCTTCTAGCAGTGCCTCTGGCCTTAAGGGTATCTTAAGCCCTCAACAAGACTCAAACTCAATGCCTATCACCAAACCAATAATGAAACCATTCCAAAAGCTTGAGGAGGTTTCTCTTGGAAGCAATGCCTCTTTGTCAACCTTAATTAGCTCCCCGTCGTCTCCATCTTTGCAATTCTCAATGTCTATTTCTTCCAATATAGATATGCCTTTGAACCTTGAGAATACGTTTGGATGGAGTATTTTAAAATTTTAGAAAATTTAAAATTCAAGGAAATTAAAATGCATCAATTAAAATTCTTTTATTTTTAAAATTCTGTGTTTGGATAAAGAAATTAAATTTCTTCATTTTCAAAATTTTGTGTTTGGATAAAGAAATTGAATTTCTTCATTTTTAAAAATTTTGAACCTCATGCACGGAAAAGACGTGGGGTGGGTGGTGTCATGAGAGTAGTAGAGGTCAGAGTAATTGTAGGCGATTGAGACGGAGCAAAAAGTTGTGCGGTTAAAACTTCTAGAAAAGAAGAGAATTTCAATTTCTCACCTTTTAAGAAGGAAATTCAAATTCCACATTTCTAGTTATTTAAAATTCTATTTTAAAATTCCAAAAATTTAAATTTCTCATATAAAAATATCCAAACAGTGAATTTTAAATTGAAGAATTTTAAATTCCCTAATAAATTACTTTCCCCAATTAAAATTCTCTATCCAAACACACTCTGAGGGAAATTACCTTGGGGGAAAAAAGGAAAAGCTTGAAATAAGAAAGGACAATGATGAGAGAAAACTTGGGAAGGAGCTTGAGATTATAATGAAGGACTATGAGAGCTACCTTGGGATAAAGGTTGGGAAAAAGGAAATGAAAGACAACAAGAACAATGAATTTACTCCTGGAAAATGTTTTCCTCCACCAATTTCTTGCCTCAAAAAGGTTAAGGTTGGCAAGCCCTTTAAGTATCTAGCATTTGATATGAAAAGTGAAAGATATGTTGTTGACGAGATAAAAATTCCTGAAGGGAGTCTTTTCCATGCTACTAGGGAGGAAGAGAGGTTGAAGTTGTTTGCCGATTATCTAGACAAGGAAGAGTCACAAGAGAAATAGAAAAGATATACAAATGGTGCAGATTGGAGGGTAGGTTCAGTGTTGAAGATAATTAAAGGATATGAGCTTTTATGGAAACATTTCCCTAGTTTACTTTCCTGTTTTCCTTTTTGATTGTTGAAAGTTGGAAATGGTAATTCTATGCTTCAAAGTGTTTTTGAATTTAAATAAATGAATTGAAATATATATGCAATTGATGTTGTTTGTGATGAATTTGTTAGATCTATTCTTAAATTGGCTAAAACTTCATTTAACTCAAGCTGTTCATGTTATTACGTAAGCATACTCACTGTATTAAGTTTATACTATTATTTTTATGTTAATTTACTTGTAGGATTAAGTTCTTAGATTATTATTAAAAATGTTTTATTAGTGGAATTATTAAAAATGTTACTATATAGTAGTTAACTCATTTTTTCCATACACTGTAAAATTTATGTTGATCCTACCAAATATGTAGGTTTCTTTTTTATTTAGTGGGACTTATTGATAAATTAGTGAAATTCACATATGACTTTTAATTAATGATTGTTTTAATTAATGAAATTCACATTCTCTACAGCACGGCACAGCATCCCCTGCAGCTAATGGTCAAAATCACTGCGCTGCCAGGGCAGCATGGCATACACTTAAAAAAAAGTGTTATTGAGCGTGTATCGTTATCATATCACACTCCTCGTTATTTAATCTTTATCTAGATATATTCCAGTAGTAAATTGGGTAATTTCTAGTAAAACTTTGTTTTAGAAATACCATAATGATATCAAGAGACATAAAATGTAGAGAGAAAAAATGCATAAAAATTATCATCTTTTTAAGGCCAAGATTAATCATCCCTGTAATTTTAATGATGACAATGCAAATTAAATAACCTATGATTTGGTGAACAAGATATCCCCTTATGACCGGTATCCTATTTTGCATGTCTTATGGAAAAAAACAAAAGGTTCAGACAAGATGCTCTTAGGAGTTATAAGATTAGTTGCATAGTAAAGGAGAAGAAAGAGAAAAAATATAATGAATTTGATTTTCTCCACTAAAAAATATTAATAATTAATAGTTAATATTTTTCGATAAAAAAATGAGAATGTTAAAAAGATAATAACTATACCATTATAACATTAGAGTATTTCGTCTTATTAGAACATTCACACGTTAGTTTATAAGCTTTTATTTAAAATATCATCATTTATATATACTACATTTTATTTATGAGCATAGATATTTTCTTTGGAGCGTTGTATTTGTTACCAAGGGATATTTGCACGAATCATACAGTGAACATGTGAGTGAACATTTAAAATAGTCTTAAAAGTCTATCTTGATTCTAATGAATTCTTGAAATTTAACTCATCTAAATTTTTATTCATAATAAATGGCTTCCATCTGACCGAAACACATTAATTAGTCGTTTATTTCATCTTCATATATTGAGCATTTCCCATTTTTTTCTTTATAAAATATAATTAAAAAATCTTCATTTTCAAAAACTTATTTGTTTAAACTATCAGCATATGATATCATAGCGTATAGAGTCGCAACTCGCAACTCAGACACATGCAATCAATCTAAATACTATTCATCGAAGGAAATGGAATGTTTAATTTACATAATTTTTTACTAAATATTCTCCCCTTTATTTGACAATATATTAAAAAGGTCATCACTATGCTAGTAATGGTAGAGTTCAACAAAAAATTAAATGAATTAGAGATAGTTAAAAAAAATTAAAAGAAAGTCTTTAAAAAATGTATTAATAAATTCTGACTTAGAAGAAACTACTAGTGAAGAAAAAATGGATGAAGAAGATAAAGGAAGTGAAGTAATCCATCAACTAAATAAAAGGCAACCTAACACCTAAACAAAGAAAAAATTTATCTGAAGTTTTCCATAACTTTAATTCATGCTGAAAAATAGAAAAAGACGGAGCATAGATCAATCCACTACTACACAAACAACTTTTTACGACATCAAGTTAAGGACGGTTGTTCAAAAACCATTTAAAAAAAAGCGGTGGTAAACTTGTAAATAAAATGAAACAAACAAACACAGTTGTGTAAAACCCGTATTTAAAAATAGTGTTCAAAGACGGTTTGGAAAAAAGTTACGAGAGTATCTTTAAAATTTCTGTGTTATTTAACTCTTATTGGCTTCTCTGTCTTCTTTGGCTCTCTTTCGCTTCCTCTTCTCTCACTTTCTCTCATTAGTCGCTTCTTCTTCTGCCACTCTCTCTCGCCTAGGACCACGCCATCGCCACTATTGCCCACGACAGTTTAATGCGAATGCAACCCCTGAAATCCCTCAAAACAACACCATCTACATCAACAACCTCAATGAGAAGATTAAGATTGATGGTACGTTATTTGTTTCGTGTTTCTGCGACTTCAATTTCCAATGTATTGTACGTTTCTGAGTTGTCGTATGTTATTGGATGCAGAGTTGAAGAAGTCTTTGAACGCTGTTTTCACTCAGTTTGGAAAGATACTTGAGGTGTTAGGTTTCAAAACCCTAAAGTGCAAAGGTCAAGCTTGGGTGGTATTTGAAGATGCCTCTTCTGTTTCCAACGCCCTAAGGCAAATGCAAGGTTTCCCCTTCTATGATAAGCCCATGGTATCATATCATATTTCTCCTTTTAATCTTCTATTTGCTTTTCAAGGTAAATTGTTATCTACGATTTTATGTAGAAATAACCTAAAACTCTAGGAAAAATTGATACCAAGGACTGCGTACAACTTGCCCATATTCTTTTTAATAGCAAAAGCAGATGGTGCTGTCGTTTCTAGCTAGGGAAAAATGAAAAAGGCATGATGACAAAGGTATAACACTCTTAAGCTCTTTATTCTTTTTATTTAAGGATGTTCACCATAATGTTTGAAACCCATAGGCTATATGGGTAAAAAACATACTAAATTAAAGTTCATCTCTTCCTTAGTGAGGGCCAGAATCTTTGAATGCTCTGACAATGACAATAAGGGCCAATATATTTCATGTTACTGCCTAACCTTGAAATATATTTATATTTGGATGAGCATTTTTTAGCCCTTTCATTTCATTGGCTAGTGTCTATTTATATTTCTATAGATTTGTTACTTGTAGAACTATGCAGCACTGGGAGGACCCGAGTTCTTATTCATTGTAAACATTCAGGTAAATTTATAGTCTTCTTGTGCTTAGGTTATTATTATTATCAATAATAACTACAATAGATTTTTGTTAGCAACTGTTGTGTACAAATGAGGAATTTAGTTCCACGCCTAGATCTGAGACTGTCCATTTTCTTTCTTCTCTTTTTAATATGAGTTTTATTTATTTAGTTCATGTTTTGATTTGTAAGATTGGGGCTTTTGATCACGATGTTGGAGGTTCCATCTCCTTGCTCCTCTTCTGTCCTCTTCGTTTCTGGTGGATTTGGGAATTCTTTTAAAGTTCTTGATGTCTTAATTGCTAGCTATTCAGTTTTTTTATCATGTTACTCTTTTCCTTTCAATTTTATTTGGTTAATTTGGGCGTGTCTCTTCTGTTCCCGCTCCCCACTATTAGGAGATATTAAGGTTATTAGTCTTATTTTCCAAATTAAAGCCTTCGTGGGCTTGTAATAGTATTACTAGTCCTAGATGTAAATTTATTTGTAAATAGGAGTATTAGTTTATGTTATGGTATTGCGGTTACTTAATATTGAGGAATTTAACATTCAAATGAAATTAGAAGCATTGTGATGTGTTGCAAACACATCTTAGTTTTAGGCTAGTTTTAGGTTATAATTTAGTTAAATACTTAGGAAAATAGATTAGAATTAGTTTAAATTGTTGTTTATGTTTAATTTCATCTCATTTCATTACTAAAGTGTGATTTCAGGTCAAAAAGAGGAGAACTAAGCAAAAGAAAGAAGAAAAGCCATTTGAATGTTCCGCGCGAATCGCGCCATGTCCCACGCGAGTCGCACCACTATAGGAAATCCAAGCTTCAGCTCGTAGACTCCACGCAATCAGCGTGGGAGTCCACGCCATCAACGTCATCAAGCCGCAAGATCCATGCGGTTAGCGCCACAGTCCGCGCGATCAGCGCCAGTTATTCAGTGCCAGGCTTCCAGCTCATGGACTCCACGCGATCAGCGTGAGAGTCCACGCTATCAGCGCTGTACATTTGAAGACCTGCGCGATCAGCGCGGGAAGCCGCGCCATCAGCGCCACAAAGATTTTCTTTCCTGAATTAAACTTATTTGTTTCGAAAATTGCACAGGAAAAAGCTTTTATTACTTTAATTAAATCATTCTATAAAAGAAGGCTTCTGGGGACTGAATTACACACTGGGAATATAGCTGATACATCCTAGGAATCACAAAGAATCATTCTAAACCCTAGGAAATCAAGAATTAAGGCCAGGATTGCAACAGAATTATGTATTCAATGGCAGTTTTTGTGTTCTTGAAGCCTATGTCAGGCTAAACTTTGTATTGTGGGAAGGCTATGAATTGATGTGAACTCCTCTGTAACTTAATTGGTATTGAATGAGAATTTCTTGATTGTTTTATTTTACTCTGTTCTTCACTGTTTTATTCTTATTTGGAATTGGCCATTCTAATTAAGTATTTAGAGTTAGGATTCGCAATGTGTAACACCCCGTAGGCCTCCGACGTGTTATCATTAATAATATCAGAAGAGCGTATAAAACACAAATAATGTATCTCAGCGGAAGTATAGAATCATTTTCTTGATACATTATGTATGGAATAATAGATAATTCAAAAGCACAATAAAACAAAATCATAAATCACGCCCCTGCTGATCCAACTTCTCATATCATACATCCAAAAACCAGACAATTTAATCATACAGACAGATAATCAGATATACGACAATTAGACTCAGGGAAACTTCATATATCATATAATATCAAAGTTCTGTACATATATACATCAGTATCCACAGTCCACACCACACATACCGTGGTGATACAAAAGAATATCAGCCCTCCATGAGGGAGTACAGAACTATACATCAAAAAGAAATTAAAACAGAGCCTTCTAGCTCTCCATACTGCTCCTAAGTCAAGCAGATTAGTCTCAACTGGGCCTCCTGCCCTGAGACTGCTCTTCTCTTCCAGAAATATCACCTGAAATCATGTAAGCCCCACATGGGGTGAGATAACATATCTCAGTAAGCTCAGGGTTCTTGGGAAATCATTCCCACCCTGGCCCACAAATACACAATACATAAACAGGCATATACATCATACGTGGCCCACTGGCCTGGCCCTCTGGCCCTCAACATATCATAAACATCATCACAATCATAGCATATGACAGGTGGCAGAGCTCCTCAATGCCTGGCGGAGCTCCTCAACGCCCTGACGGAGCTCCTCAACGTCAGTACCTGTCATAATGTGGCAGAGCTCCTCAATGCCACGGGCGGAGCTCCTCAACGCCCAAAATACACGGCGGAGCTCCTCAACGCTGGTATTTATCTATTGGCCAACAGATATCTCAAGCACAGCACAAACATCAAATGCAGATGCATAGAATCTCAATACAAGTAATGCCACAGCCAATGCATGCATCATGAACTCCCCAGGAGTGTGGTGTGCAACCAAAGCGGGAATTCATCCCCAGGAACACTGAACTTACCTGGTAAGGTCTCAGTCAGCAATTCCTTCCCAGGTCTGTGGCTCTTGCCACCAACAGTCTCAGAATCAAAGCCTAATCAAGGCACATGTAAATCATACATTAAAATAAGCCCTCAGGCATACAATTCACAGTACATATCATATCAGAAATCCCCTATCCTAGGGTTTAATCAAATTCTACCCACACAAGGCTTTTTCTCAGGCTCAACATAAGCATAATTAAGGCTCTGGCATATCAACAGATAATCACAAGTGACCATCACACATGCCACACAGGTAACACAGAGCCAAATTCAAAATCATCAGAATCAAAAACTGAAAGTTAATCCTTCATCATTACATTGCCCTGAGTAAGTTTCTCTACAGGACCCCGGGCCAATTCTAGCCCTAGCTCAATGTGGGTCACCTTACTCAGAAAACCCCAAATTCACAAATAACCAAAGGAACTTGAGTTTCTTACCTCAGTGGCGACTCAAATGACCTCAGGACAGCTTCCTCAAGCTCTATTGTCCTTTCCCCAAGCTATGAGTCCTTGTCCACTCAAGTTCTCTGAGTTTTCTCTGAGGGAAAAGATTTTGCTCAAATCTAGGGAATTGATGAAGGATTTTCGCTTTCAATCGGTTAAAACTAGTTTCTAGGTCACAGGAAGGTATTTAGGCTAAGAAAATGGGTCCTAGGAAGCTTGGAACAACTTTAATGGAGGTCCAGGGCAAAGGGAAAAAGAAGAAGGAGGTTTTCCTTCTGAAAAACGCGTTCTGCCCTTTATACTGGGCCTGCCCGAGCTCTGGCGCGGATCGCGCCAGTTCCGGCGCTGACCACGCCAACATGGCGGTTTAGGCGGCGCCACCAGCGCCACTCCCATGCCCCCAGCGTCAACTTCCAGAACCTTTGGCGCTACCCGCGCCAGACTGGCGCCAACCGCGCCATGCCTTCCCTGACCTATGGCACCATCAGCGCCACACTTGGCGCTGGTCGCGTGGAATTCCAGGGAAATCTGGTTTTCCAGGCCACTACCCGCGCCATCCGCGCCACACTTGGCGCTATCCGCGAGATTTGGAAAACCTCTGGCGCCCCTCGCGTGACTTTGGCGCCCTGAGCGTCAAGTTCTAGAGACTCTGGCGCTATCAGCGCCACACCCTCAACAGGGTTTTCTGATGTGAATCCCCGCGCGACAGCGCGGGGGTATGGCGCCAACCATGCCATAACTTAGGGTTATCACACAATGGGGACGTTGGGGTTCTAATTTCTGACCTTAGTAAAATAACAGTTATTCATTACCTAGGGATAGGGATGCGTGACTGCAAAACCTTATAATATAGTATTTTAAATGCTTAACTTGATAGACTTCACTAAGGAATTAGGTTTTCGATTCAGGTTAGAGGGTTAATTCACTAAGGAATTAGGGATTAACTAGAGTAGGAAATATTTATTCTCTGAACAATCAGAAATAAGCAAACTGTGTGTTATAGTCTTTTATATGCTTGATAGGAATCACTAAGGAATTAGGATACTTATTAAGGGCTAAATTGCTAAGAAATTAGGATTTACGAAAATAGGAAAGATATATCATTAAGTAAGCAATTGTTGTAACCAGTTAAGTGAAAGAGGTGGGGATCATAGGGGATTGTGCCTGACCACAATCATTCATTCCATTGGTAAATCATATTCTTGGTCTTGGAAAGATCTTTGATGTTGAAGAGTTGAACATCAAAATCTTGAAGTGTCTCACAAGACCATGACAACCAAAGGTGACAACAATCAAAGAATCAAAAGATCTATCCAAAATATCAATGGCTGCACTTTTTTGTAAGCTTTTTGAATATGAACTTAAAATGTCACAACTAACCAATGCTGAAAATGCAGATAAGAAACATAAAATCATAGCCTTGAAAGCTGCATCATCAAAGGTGGAAGACTCAAGTGAATAAGATGAAGAGGACAACATGAATCTAATTGTCAAAAAGTTCAGCAAGTTCTTGAGAAGAAACAAGAACAGAAAGTTCACAAAGTTCAACAACAACAACAACAAGAGTGACAACAACTTCACTTGCTTTGAATGCGGTAAGTCTGACCACATTAAATTTGAATGCTCTATCTTTTTGAAAAAGCAACAAGGTGAAAACAAGACAAAGAAAGAAGGAAAGCCTAAGAGAGCTTATATAGCTTGGGAAGATAATGAGTCAACAACTTCTGAATCATCAAGTGAGAATGAAGAAGCAAATGTGTGTTTTACTTCCACAATAAGTGAAGATAATGAACTCTCAAGTGCTGAAACAGAGGTAAATTCTGAATTTGATCAAGTTGTTGATGTTTTCCAAGAAATGCATGAAGAGGCTCAAAAGCTTACAAAATCCATTAATAGGCTAAAAGAAAATGTTAAATGGCATATCACAAAAATTGCAGAAATGCAAACTGAAATTTGTAACTTGAAAGAAGAAAATGAAAAACTTATTTCAAGTTAGGCGTGTTCAGTCACGTCCAATTTGGACATGTTTGACAGTCCCATATTTGTAAATAGTTTCAAAACAGCCCCAAATTTGCAATTTTTTTAAAAAAAATTATATTATTTTAATTTTTTTGCCAGAGCAGCCCAGGTCATTAACTAGTTTAATTGGGGTTTGAGTTCTCCTATGTTTGACTGATTCTTTGGTGTAATTGAGATATTATATTGAATAGATACATGCAAAAGACACTTCAATGTATTTTGGTACTTATGAGCTAGAGATTAGATAGATTGCTTGACACAAAGCCTAGGCCTCCCATGGACAATAATATCCTATTTTGGTTTTGCAATAGGACAATTTTACTCATGGTCAAGTGTGATTCACGTTCACAATGTTAAGCTAGTATTCTTGTTATTAGTGTTGACTGAGTTCAACACTTGTAGTTTTGGACTAACCCAATGTTTTAGGCTTGGAATGAAAAGTTATTATACAAATTGGCCTTAGCCCAATTCGTACCAAGTATAAAGAGTCTTTTGTTCGCAATTAAAATATTTCTAGAAGTGAGTTTCTCAAAAATAAGATTCTTGAGAAAATTAAGTAAAAAATGTTTTGTTATTCAATTTTTTCTATAATTAAAATATTTATAATAAATTATTATCGGAAAGTTTAATACCTTTTCACTCAATTACCATAGGAAAGTTTTATTCCTACCTTTGAAGGTATAATTTTTTTTATATCTATTGATTCATAAATCAATGTGTTAGGAATCTTTTATTTCCCAAAAATATTTTTATTCTCTTTTACCAAGCATGATTTTTTTGTCGTTAGTGGCTGGAGTAGAATTGTCTGTTGTTATGGATATGTATCATCTGTACAACCTATGAATGTATACAAATCAAACAGTGTGAGGTTATTCTAATTTAATTAGTGAGTTTGAGTTCAAGTTTGAATATACATATGTACTTATATTAAATATTTGGAGAAAGAATTTTATTACTCATATGAATTATACCTAGTTTGAGCATGTTACCTCCTTCTTGACCAAAAAAAAGATATGGTCTATAAACAAAACAAAGAAATATGATATTTCTGTTAGGAATTACAATGGATAGGGTTTGAGTAGGGTCTTATAGTACTCGTTCTCATACCCACATTTAAAACATAATCCTATACCTGACCCCATACCTAGGCGAGTAGTAACTTTAATCTTCATCCGATAGGAGGAGCTAGAAAGGATCAAGAAGCTGAGGCTCTTAGACATGGAAGTGTTTAGGCTTTTACATGCCTATTCAATTGAATGACATGTGTAATCTTTATATGTCTAAGTGTTCCATCCTATGATCCATTGCATTGCATAACCATCATTCATAATTTTGTATTCATGTTTTCATAAAAGCATAAGTTTTGTAAAGAAGTTTTTCTGAAACATAAAGTTTTCATGAATGCATAAAAACATCCTATGATCCATTGCATTGCATAACCATCATTCATAATTTTGTATTCATGTTTTCATAAAAGCATAAGTTTTGTAAAGAAGTTTTTCTGAAACATAAAGTTTTCATGAATGCATAAAAAGTCAAGTGTTCTATGTTTCAAGTTTTGGAAAAATATTTTCTCACTGGTTTAATTGATTACCAACAAGTGGTAATCTATTTCTTGAGATAGGAAAACAATTTTAATCGATTACGAGATTGATGTAATTGATTACACAATACAAAATCACATATTGAACTTCCTATGATAATCGATTATAGCAAGATGGTAATCAATTACTTGACAATTATTTTGTAAAAGTCTTCCTATAATAATCGGTTACTTTGTTATTTAATCGATTGTATTGTTCATAAATCTTTTCCAGAAAGCTCAAGAACATTTTAATCGATTACATAAGTGATTTAATCGATTACTTGACAAATATTTTGAATAAGGCTTCCTGTGATAATCGATTACATTGCAATTTAATCGATTACTTTTTTCACAAGTCTTTTCCAAAAAGCTCAAGAACACTTTAATTGATTACATAAGTTAAGAACAATAAATCTTGGTGTTGACTACTTCTTCTTTATCTTTTCTTGTAGTTATTAATTGTCATTTATTGGTAAACCTTTTCATAATCAAAAGAAACGTTTTGGTTGCATTCTTTAAAGATTGTTGTTTGATTGATTGAAAATATTCTTGGATTGTTTTTGTGATACGATCTTTTTAAAACTGATTGTTTAAGAAATTTTAATTGGCCAAGAACAACCAATTCACCCCCTCTTAATTCCTGTGTGTTGTCATATTGTTTTCATTAGGTACCTACATATCATACTAACACCCACTATCCGAACTTTACTTGTATATAAATTTAATAAATCAATGAAAAATTAATCAAAATAATTACTATAGGTAAATTAAAATTGTATCTTAAATTTACAAAAAATAATATTACAAAGATAATCATTTAACACAATGATTCTTAAAGTTAATGTTCTAAATTCTAATTTCTTAAAAAAAATATAATTAAACTTAGATTTCTTGTGGGGATAGCACTCTTCAACACCTGTCAAAAAGAATATGATAAAAGTAATTACCTTATAATTACACTTGAAGTCGCAAAGGAACAGTTACATTGAGAGACATAGTCGTAGAGGCTATTATGCAGAGCCACAAACTCACGGCTTGAGATCGACACTAAAGTCTCAAACTCCACAGATTCACAGAGATGAGAGGCATGATGTGTGGACCGTCAAGGGAAATAGAGAATAAGGATTAATCATAAAACAAAAAAAAAATACATAATTAGTTTTTGATAGAAAATTATATATAATATATTATTTATTTAAGTAACATATTATAATTATATGTGTGTGTCGGGTAGACTTTGTCTCTAGTTGTTAAAATATTAAATACAGGGTTAAAATTAAATATAAGTAAAAAATAATTTTTTGCATACACTTATATAATTAACTAGAGTATTGTGACCCATGTCATGAGTAAATGTTTTTTTAAGTAGTTTTATAAAATATATTTTAAATATATATTTTCAAAATTTTCTGTTAAGAATTGTTTATAATTTTTACTTATTTATTGCAACCATTAGTTATTAGTTATTTGTTGTCTATTATTAATGGTTGATTATATATTTAGTAGACTTAAATATACAATGTGAGAAATAAATCAATAATAATTAATTATGCATTAAGTATGTTAGGAATTTATATAATTACTGAAAAATAATATTACAAACAATCTAAACTTAGAGTTACTAGCCATAATAAAAAAATTAAAATAAATTATTTATAAAATAACATTTTCTATTTAAATTAAAACTTAAATTCAAGTGACATGTGTCATTCATAACATATATGTTGATTTATCAAAAATGATATTAAACATTTTAAAATCTTAACATATAATAATTTTTAAATTTTTTAAATAAGAATATTTTTTTGCTAGATATTAATAATTTATAAGTTAATAATTATTATTATATAAAATATTTATTTTAAGATTCAATTAATTATTATATCTTAAAAATATAGAAATAATAAAAATAAGAATTAAATTTATGCTCACTCAATAAATTATTTATATTTTATCTTAATTTGAATATATTGTAAGTTTGAATCAAAATATATTAATGTTATTAATTAATTCAAATAATATCTATATTCTTTAAATTAATCAAATATTTTTTAAAAAAATAATTGAGTATTTAACATTGAATATTTTCTTTCCATATTTAAAATATTTTTTTACTTATTGAATTACAACGAGTTGGGAAATATCAGTCTTAAACTCGTATTTTACCACACTTAATAGAAATGTGAATTTTTCCTTAAAATAAATAAAAATATGTATTTTAACGTATAAATCAATAAAATCAACATTAATTTTTTTTTGTTAATTTATCATGCAAATAAAAGATATTTCTATTTTTTTCTAAATTTTGAAATTTGTTCCATCGATATCAACTTTTTTTTATCAATTTACAAATCAAATTATTTAATTATTGATACATTTAATTACCTCAATTATATACGTCACAATCAAGGTCGGGATAGATGACACCAAAATAATTATCAAAGGGAGTCGTCACCAACTAATATTTTGGTTTAAGAGAAAAACATTGAAAAATTCTTTCAAAAATAACCTTTGAAACTAAAAATAGGTTAGAGACGTGTATAGGAAAGGTATTAATACCCTAAAACACTTATTAAAAATAATACCTATAATTAATTGAGTAAAACTATATAATTTTATAAATATTTATTTTACTCCAAAGATATTTTTTTATTACTAACTTTTAATAACACATTTGATTTTTTAACACTTGCTCAACAATTCAAGCTAACCAATGCTATTTATTAAGGATAAATTGCTATTCACTAATGCTATTAATTGTTGCATACTCAAATAAAATCTATTATTTTTAAAAGGAAAACAACTCTATACACAAAAATTTAGATAGTAAATAACTATTTTATAAACTTAATTTAATGGTTTGCGTAACATTAAAGATAAAATTATTATTCAATTAATGTTATAAATCATTACATGAGTTAAAAGGATTATTTTTATTTGAACCCATGATACCATGTACATGCATTAATCAAAAGCACAAAATCAGAATCTTCTTTTCTCTGTATTTTTGCAATGAACTATGTTTATCATTTTCGATAAAAGGAAAGTTAAAAAAAGGTGAATTAGTAACTATGATGATCAAAACCTGGAAATAAAACAATGACTATTTAATGCCCTTTTACTGAAGAAAAAATCTTGAAGCCAAAACAAACCTTTTTAATATCCTAACATGCTGACCGTACATAAAGGGAAAATGTACAAGGTCATCTACGCATATAGTCAACAAGGAAAATAAAGTAATAGCATGAAAGAAAAAAATAGAACCGCAACATTGAACAATATTTAAAATGAAAGCTACATTTGTTATTGGCTAAGCATAGTAACGTAGAATGAAAAGAAAAATAGAATTTCACAGCAAAACATATTCGGATACATGAAATAAATGAGAAGACAAGAAAAGAGAAATTACAATGAAAAAACCACTTTACTTTTGTGATACATGAATCTATATTTTTCAAAATTGTTGTATGATGATCAACCACAAAGTAGAGCTTTTGACTTCTTGATGGCAACAACGATGGATTCTGCCTCCTTTTTTCCCCTTTCCACGTAGTGCTAGTGAGTTTCTTTTATAACTCAAGAACAATTTAATCTTCAAATAATCAATTCCATTATCCCATGATCTTTTCCTGTTTTTAGGCTTGTGGCTTTGATGACTATTATCTTCTAATAATTGCTTTATTTAATTTTTCAGTTGAGTGACTGTTACTCCTATTTATTTGTAGTTGTTTCTACTGACCAAGTCATCTCCTAATCGTCACATTCTCTAATTTCTTTTTTCTCTTTTTTCTTTTAAAAATACATTTTATAAGAAAATAAAATAATTGCACCCGGATAAAATTGGATATTTACAAAATATATATATATATATATATATATATTATTTGCACATATTTTGATTGAGGCATGATTGGGTGTATTGTTATGTATTTTATGTATCTCTTGCTCTTTTGTAACTCTTTCACTAAAACTATTTAATTATTAAATATTTGTAAATTAACTTATTAATCATAATTTAATTATAATGACAATCAATTACCTGTATTATACAAATCTATTAATTGCATTTATTCATTTAAAATCTTATATTTACTTTAGTTTAAAATAATCTTACTAGTTAACTTTTTTTCATATATGTCATAATGGATATAATTTACAACGCGTATAATAAATAAAGAAATATTGTGTACTCTTAATCGATATCAAATAAGAAAATCTCAATCCTAATAAAAAATGGATTTTTTTTTCTTCAAATCATGAGTTTCCAAAGCGTATGAGAATGATCACAGCTTATAGCCAAGTTTAGCAGTAGGGATGTTCATAAGTATGGGTCACCCACAAACTCAAATTGACTCAAATCGATCAAAATAGTTTGAGTTGGATCATTTATGTATTTGGGTCAAAATTGAAATCGAATAAATCAAAATCGTTCATGTACTGGTTGGATCACATGTTTAGATCTATAGATCCGATCAAAATCGAATTGAACCGATCAAAACCGATAAAAAATTTAGAGTTGTTTGATTTGACTTTAAATACTGCTAATATTAGAACTCCAAGTGTTGGAACTTCAAATTTTTATAATATTAATGGATCATATTTTGTTCATTTGTTTCAACAAATCTAGTTGCACCAAAACTTATTGCAAGAAATTACTTTGTAAGAAATCGTTGTGATTGTTGAAGAATATTTTGTTTTAATTTGTATTAGTCTACCTTAGAATATTATGTTGATGTTATTAAATGAATTAATTTTACTATTTTCAAACATTTGATAAATATTGTGTTATGATAAATAGTCATTTTCATCCTTGAATGTGTAGAACACTGACAAATTCATCCATGAAAGATGAAAATTCAAATTTTAGTCCCCGAAAGTGAAAAAAATGCGAAAAATTCGTTCATCCGCTACCGTTAATATGAAAAAGCTTACGCGACACAGAGGGACGAAAATGGTTGACAACATGACTCCTAAATAGATTGGATCAAAATGTTAATAAGTTTTCATTGGATCAAAATATCAATAAGTTTCCATTGGACTCATTTGTCAGACTCCAAATTTCGTTTCATTTAAGGATAAAATATAATTTAATCTTCATCTTTTTTTTTTGTTATATCTTCATCTTTTTTTTTGTTATAACCTGTAGAATATAATTTAATTCTTCCATTGGACCAACACACTTAATTTTGTTCTAACCTGTCATTAAGAAATCAAAGGACAACAATCAATTGAGCACATATCTGACGTTATTAAACAAAAGTCAACTTCTCTCTCAAACAGGACTGATTCTAACTAAGGATTTTCAAAACCCACTAAACAAAAGGGACACTAAAAATTGAAATTCCATCTTTCGAAGACGAATTTGTCAGGTCTCTACGCATTCAAGGATGAAAATGACTATTCACTTTATTGTGTTAATTGTATTAGATATTTGGATGAATAATGATATAAAATAGTAATTTTAAGGAAAAAAATTAAATAGGTAACACATTGGCCCGAATCGAACCAAACCATTCATAAATGAGTTATGTTGGGTTGGATTTTTAAAAAAAAATCTAAAAATCGAACCGAACTAAATCGATCAAATTTGATTGGATTGAACCTTAAATTTGGTCAAAACTGACATGAACCGACCCGCGAACACCCCTATTTAGAATAGTCTAGTAAAAGTGTTTTTTTTTTTTTTTTATAAATAGAGTAACTAAATATTTTTATTTTAAAATTAAATAACTAAAATTGTATATTAAAAAAATAAGAAACAAAAATTATATTTAAGTCTATTTAAAATTGTGTATAAAAATATTTTTAGTAATTTCATATTTGTTATCATAATTAATTTTTTTTATTTCTTGCATCCATTAATAAACAATTAGCTTAATAATAATAATAATACCTATGCAGTAAAAATATATAATATGTGTAATTATTATAAATCATTGTATAAAGCATAATTATTATAGATTATTGTTAATCATCTTCATTATTATAATTATAAGAAAATCTGATTGCAACCGATTAATATATTTACATTATTATATAATTTAAAATAAATTAGTTAAAAAAATAAAAATAAAAATTAATTCCTCTCGTTTCAAAACAAAATATCCATGAATATGCCCACCAACCAAATGTTATAATGCATAAAATGATTTAATAATGTAAGGAATAATTGTAGAAATTGTGCCAAGATGGCAAAAAAATTTAAATAATGTTATTTTAATAAAAAATTATCAAAACAATGCAATTGAGAAACTATATACAAATCTATGGTCGTCAATTACGTCGGGCTGGGACGTGTTTAAACACGTCTAGGGTGGACGTGTTTAAACACGTCATGGGAAGGCGCAACTAGGTACTAAACACGTCCTGTACAGACGTAATAGAGCACCATACACGTCCTGCATGGACGTGATTAAACACGTCATGCATGGACGTGATTCACCTCCTAACACGTCTTCCTTGGACGTGATTGACCCCCCCACCCCTATTTTAAATACCCCTCAGCCCATTTAGCATTTGAAGAGAAGTAGAGATTGATTGTAGCATATGTAAAGCTGTGAATCAAGTAAGTGACCTTATGCTTAAACATGATTTATTTTGTTAGAATGTTATTGGTTAATTACATAGATTATGAGTTAGATTTTTGTTAGTAAGTTAGGTAATGTATGACCTAGGTTTTATGACTTAAGTTTTGAGTAGTTAGTAATGGGCAAAAAAAATACTAGGTT
>PYAF01005803.1:138788-181273 GCA_007407185.1 Glycine tomentella | reverse complement strand
ATTATCCTAGAGGATGGTTTTTGATTGGATAATAATATAAGATGATTTACATTGTTAGTTCACAACTTTTTTTCTTTTATTTTATAGAATTAAATATTTAAATTTTAAATTAACTATTTTAAATAATATCTGGTATTTAATGCATATTTAATTTCTTATTAGGAAGTTATGAATTAAAATTTGAATACAATTTTATTATTTATATCATCATAGAATTGGTGGAGTGATATAAATACTTATTATGTTCACATATAAAAAATTCATTTATTTTAACAAAACAATTGTATTTAATTTATTTTCTAAAATTTTATTGACTTAATACTAATTAACTAATTCTATAATTAGTTTTCAAATTGCTACAATTTTGTAATCTTTTTTAAATTGTAATTCATTAATTTTTTTGCCAACTAACAATTAACCTAGGTCACCCACTAAATAACTATTTTAAAAATCTACATCACTAACTAAACCCTAACAACTAACAAGTAACCTAGGTCACCCACTTGTATCCTAAACCATAGACCTAGGTCCTAATCTAGGTGACTATCTAATACTCTAAGTCACTAAATAACAATTTAAGTAACAAACTAACAACTAACAACTAACAATTAACCTAGGTCACCAACTAACTAACTAACTATTTAACAATGTAAGTCACTAATTAAACCCTAGTAACAATTTAACAACTAACTAACCTACTAACAATTTAACTATTAACAATTTAACAACTAACTAACCTACTAACAATTTAACTATTTAACAACTAACTAACTTATTAACAATTTAAGTCACTAACTAATAATCAACTAACTCAAAATAAATAAAATCATTTCACTACCACTTACTTGAATTATATAAAGCTTCCTTGCACCACACCTTCCTTGCACCAAGCTTTTCAACCCACAGAAAAAAATTGAGAGAAAGAGAGTTTAGAGAGGCAGCTGTGGCTGTGGAGGGGGGGGGGGGTATATATAAAGGGTGTATGAATCACGTCCAGGGGAAGCGTGAATGGTGCCTGATCACGTCCCTGGACGACGTGAATGAGCGCAGAACACGTCCCTGCAGGGCGTGATTAACGACTGAAACACGTCCCTGGTCGACGTGATTCAACACGCCTGACACACCCGTGAGCGCCTTCTGATCACGTCGTGGCTGGACGTGTTTTAACACGTATCCACCAAGCGTATTTGACGACCATAGATTTGTATATAGTTTCCCAATTGCATTGTTTTGGTAATTTTTTATTAAAATGACATTATTTAAATTTTTTTGCCGTGCCAAGATCATGAAAACAGTACTTTGCAGTATGCACAAATCCCAAATTTTTATACCAACCATTAGATCACTTGTGGTGGTCCACTTCTCGACAGAGATAACGACCGTATTGCCACAAAAAAAAATAATATTTTACCTGAATGCAATGTGATCCAAAAATTTTACCGGACTGTCACGCGTCGTAATTTGCTGGGAAGTCCAACAAACTAGGTGATGGACACGTGGCACAACGTGACGTAATTCGCTGGAGGGCTCAGCGAATTAGGTGGCCACGTGGCAGGCAAGGGGTAATTCGCTGGAGGGCCCAACGAATTAGGTGGTCACGTGGAAAAAAAGACGTAAAACTTCAAACAGTCATAACTTTTGATAGAAATGTCCGATGGAGGCGTACGATATGTCAAAACGCTCGAAATTCAGAGGGGAAGCCCTGGGCAAATATATGACCGTTTGAAGTTTGCGTTTTTTTTCCACGTGGCCACCTAATTCGTTGGGCCCTCCAGCGAATTACCCCTTGCCTGCCACGTGGCCACCTAATTCGCTGGACCCTCTAGAGAATTATGCGTTGCCTGCCATGTGTCCATCACGTAATTCACTTGTCAGTCTAACAAATTAGAACGCGTGACACTCTCGTAAAATTTTTCGTTGGCGTGGCATTCAGATAATTTTTTTTAAAATTTGGGGCAGTACGGACACTGTCTCCTTCACGACATGTACTGATGTACACATGACTTCGTAAATATAAAACTTTGCAAGGACCATCACTGTCTCAAAATCAAACCTTGGCACACACGAACCACGCTGTTCTTGTAAATAAAACGTCACATATGTGATGGCCACGAATCCGTGCACGTGATTGTCACATGCAGTATATGAACATCTGATATTAGAGAATTAAACCAACTGTACAGTTAATAACTTCTAATATTTCTTAATCAATTAATTTAAGATTCAGTTGATTCTTAAGTATAAAAAAAAGTATATTAATAAAAATAATTATTTTATATGTATTCGAAATTTTGGACAAAAGATTAATTATATTTTTTACAAGAGTTATTTTGTATCAATAAATTTTTTTAAAAAAATGTACGATTCAAGATTTATTATTTTATTCTTATGTTGGCATGTTCCACCGGATTTGGACATATAAAAAACAAGAAAACAAGTACACTACGCAAGCTTTTGTGAATTAATGTTCACGTTCAATAGGAAAACCTTCGTTGTATATATTACTTAGCAGAGACGTTAGTGATCCAATCCAACATTGGACAAAGAGAAAAAACGAAGGGCACATTAAAAAGGTGTAGCTCGTTGTTTCTGATTGATCTGAACACACCCTTTTGCGTGATTTGGTTCGCTGTTGTTTGTGTTTATTCACAATAAACAACACAAAGTGAAGATAAGCATGCACATTATATATTAACACTTGAGAAAACTAGCCTCGTATATTTCTGAGTTGGATCCATGTCACATTATCACACATCTTTATAAGGAAGGTTTGAAATTTTTACTTATAAATAAATTTGGGTCCTACCCACGTTAAGTTTTCATTTTGGAGTGGCATTTTGATCCAAAGGGGACAGACCCAGATTTTGAGTTGTAAGTCTTGCTGAGATATATAACAAATCTGAAGCCAGAAAATTTTCTTTGATCTCATTTGCAAAGGCGAGATTTTGTTCTGCTCTTTGTTTTGTTTTGTGATTTGATTTGTGATCTGTGATTCTGGGTTGTTCAGTTTTTGTGATAATTTTATGCAGTGAATTGATTTTTTATTTATTTTTTTTTTTTTGTGAATCACAGAGTGTGTTATTGGTTGAGGGAATCGAAGCCTTAAAGATGAAGAACTCTGCTTCAGAGAGCGGTTTGTACATAATTGAGAGCGATGAAGATGTGGAGAAGGATCTGCAGAAAGACGAAAACGATGGAAACGATTCGGATTATTCGAATGATTCCAATGGGAACCAGTCAATGAGGAAACCCAGCAATTACAGCATCGCATGGCCTCAAAGTTACAGGTCAGCGATTACAGATGTGTGTGTCCTGTGTTTTTCGATCTGGCATGAATGAGTGTGTTTGTGGCCATTCATTTGACTGTTTTTTTTTTTTTTTTTTTTTTTTTTTTTTTTTTTTTTTTTTTTTTTTTTTTTTTTTTTTTTAAATTTGTCGGTTTTTTTAATGTGAAAGGGATCCTTTACTTTCAACTTTCAAGGTAAAGTGGCTATTTAGGGTTAGATGGAAACAGGGAAAAAAGTGACAGTGAATTAAAACATGTGTGAAATAAAGTGAATATAAGAGGGTTTGATTCAATAGAAATAAATAAGAGATGTGATGGAGAGAAACTGAAAAGGATTAAAAGAAAAACTCAATTGTTAATCTATTACTTATGTTCAAAGTTGATTATTACTTGTCATTTGTCAAAATCATCTTTTGTCAATAAATTATGTATTTTTGACAGTTTAAAACCATCACTTTAGTGATTTAAAATCCTACCTAAAATTGTTACAAAATTATTGTGGTGATCAAGAAGGGCAAGTACCTATCGCAAGATACCTCAAGTGAGGGGTAGGTGGTAGCTTGACTTAGTCTTACCCCAACCCGTACCGAACTTTAGTTTCATTTTTGCAGAGGTAGGTGCAGGCTACTAAAAAAAAGTAAAAGACAGGAGGAAGCGAGTGAAAAGGGTAGTGGAATATGATTATAGAAAGCAGCCGATAGTCCGGTAGGTTCTTGTAAGGCAGTGAAAGAACTTTATTTGAAAGTTTTTTCCCTCATGTACTTTAAGCTTTTGAGAGAAATAGCTGAAGCAGCTACTTTCGAAATAACAGACAAAAAAGTAACAACACTAAAGTAGGAGAGTGAGTCGAAAAGAGGATTTCTCACTTCATTTTCTCATTAGTCGGATCAGACTCTGAGAAAGAGTCCACTCCTATCCAATCATAATTAGTAGGAGTAGCTTCGACTTAACTTGATCCAATTTCCAAATTTAACTCAGTTATCAACTAAAATAACCAATTATAGTCATTGGAAAATTCATTTATTGTTGTTTTTCCATGCAAATTTGCAAAGAAATAAAATGGTGTGAAATTCATAACTTTTTATTTCTTTGTCCCACCTTTTTTTCTCTATCAAACAAACTTATTTTCTATTTCTCATCTATTTTTTCTGTCTCCTGTATTCTCATACCATTTCTTTCATACAAGACAAAGTGTGAGCATTTTTAAATAAATCATAGAAAAGCACTTACATTTATTTTGGCCAATTGATGAATAGAAAATGATTTGTAAACACCCACGTGCTAAGGTACATTCATTGAGAGATAGAAGAAAGACAAATGTTGAAGTAATAGGTAATGTAACGTGATAAGAAGATACTGCCGGAGAGAAATGGTGTCTATTGGGTGTATGTAGTGCGAGACTGTGCATATATCATTATCCTTGTTGAATTTAGGGAAAAGTGCAGGCTCACACCTTAAACTATATGCCTTTTAGAAATAGGTGCCTTCAGTTTTCTACCCTTAAATTATAATTCCAAACGCTATTCTGGGGTACTAATTTGAGACAAGACTTAAAACAATTTCTTAACAAATCAGTTTATTAATTATTTTACTTTCTTAAATGATGAAAAGTGAAAACAGAATCTGCCTTTTTTTTCTGTTCATAATTCTTGCTGATTGAATTTTCTGTTTCTTCATCTCTCATTTTGGCATCTTGCTTATATTATAACAAAAGGAAAGAGGGGGAGAAATGAATCTGATATGCATCAACTTAAGTAAGTATTTTTATGTAATTAATAATGTTTCAGGCAATCCATTGATCTATATGGTAGTGTGCCATCACCAAATATTGGGTTTCTGGGCACCACATCACTGTCAAGATTAAGCAGTTCTTTTATTTCTTCATCTTTGACAAGAAGGCACACTCTTGAAGTATTACAACCAGAGAAAAAACCACTCTTGCAACCCACAGAAGAGGAGCAACCGCGACATACCTTGCTTCCTCCCCAAATATCTAGGAAGTCTTCCATTAAGATTTCCAAGCTTTCTCATGAACCTCACATTCCTGGCCAATGCACTTTTGCACAAGCTGTGCTTAATGGTAAGTACTGATTTGTGGTTCTTGGATAAAAAATATAAAACAAAAACAAATGAAATAAAGTAATTGTGAAGTTATATTAAACTAGAAATCCTAATAATATATTCTTTAACTATTCTTTAACTGTCTTTCATATGCATTATTTTTTATTGGTTGAATTTCATGTGGATTCCACTGTTTGAGAGTAAGACTCACTACAAAGGGAATGATACTCGCATGAATTTTGTCTCATAGTAGAGTATGGTTATCAAACTCTTGAGTTAACTTGCTCACTCTTACGAGTTTATGAGTTTACTTATCTTTTATGAGTTGACTTGTGTGCAAACTCTCTTTTTTATAAACTCGGCACAAAGTCGATAGACTCTCGAGTTTATCATCGAGTCAACGACTCGGCAAGTTAAAAACATTAGACCAAAATGCATGTTATTTTGTTTTTTTGTGCATTTAGGGTTCAACATATCTCTATTTAGTGTGTTATTTCTAAATCGAAAAACACTCACCTCTAATAATATCAAATCCTTATTCTCTAACATGAACCCCTTGATGAGAATGCTCTACTACTATCATGTCCGCAAGTTATTATCTAGTAATGGTACATTACTAGACTTGGTTATTTAAGTATTATGAAATTTATGTTGGATTGTTATTTATAGGTATTTTTGTTATTATTTTTATATGAAGTAGACTTTTATAAATTTACGAATCAAGTTTATGAAACTGTCACGAGTCTACGTAGACTATCGAGTTTGATTATCTTGTAGTAAGGTGTATGGAAAGTGTGGGGAAGAAATTGTGTTCCTATTATTTTTCTTATCATAGTGAAAAGACAGGGAGCAATATACAAATTAGTCTCTCATAAAACTTCTGTAAAAGATGAAAGAAACTTCTACAAATTAGTCTCTTTATAAGTTAATTTGATTTTATGGAAAAATTCATTTTATTTTTTTTTTCTTCTTATTTTCTTCTCCTAGAATAAAAAAAAAATATGGCCATGTGAATAGATTTTGTATTTGGAAGGTATAATTCTTAACTATCAGTGGTCCCTTCTTTCTGTAAGAAACTTATAACCAGAATATAGGCTTGAGGGAATTTTGCGAGCTCCAAGTAAAATGTGGTAATAAAGCATTATAGAAAACTGATTCATGCTTGTTATCTTATTTCTATGTATCATGAAAAAGAAATTATTCAGTTGAAAAAAAATTGTTATTGTCCCCAGTAACTTGAAATAATAATACACACCACTGTTTAATATTCCAATCAACAATGGTCATATGATTATAATCATGGAACATATCTGTTTCCTGCAACTTGTGATGGTAGTCCATCTCTCAAAATCCTCAACTATAATTCTTCCCTCTGACTAAAGGGACCATCTTAGTTATCCAATGGTTTAAATTATGCAAGTTTATCAGCCCCAGAATACAATAGCATTTATAGAATTTACGACTTTCAACAATGCCTATAGAAATTGTATATGAATTCAGTCTCTCATTAGTTGAACATCATTGCACATACAAACACTTAGGTAACCTTGAGCCTCTGTGTGTTCTGTTTTAACTACATGTTTATGTTTGTGAGTGCATTATTAGTAAATGCAACAAATCAGAGAGACAGAAATCATACTGTACTACTTAACATATCATATTTATATTTTCTAAGTTACTGTAGCCATTTATCTTAATCTCAAGAAGCAATCAAATATATATTTGACAATGAAATTATTATTTTAAGTGAGCTAATCCTGTTCCCACAAGGAGGACACAAGCTCAATTATTAATCATTGAAGTTCTTAAACTCCGGTTGGCAGTCGCAATCACAGTTTTGTCACAATTCTTGATATTACTCACAAAAGCAGCCAATGCTACTGCAACTGCGGTTGTGTTGCGGTCGCAAAGATCCCAAAAACCTCAATGTTGTGATCGAAATTGCAGTGGTGAATCATTTTTTAAAACCTTGGAAATTGGAATCAATGTGTATCTGAATGTTGATGACTAGTATAGATTTTGTTCAACTTTCTTTGGGCAATTGAAGATTTCCTATTGCTTCTTGTCATTATTGGTTTAAATTTGAGTTACATAGTTAATTGAGATTTCAGAAACCCTTGATATGGTAACAAATTGTGAATAAATATTTTTTTTACCTGTAAGAATGAAAGATAGGTATTAGGTATTGTTCCAATTGTTCTTGCAAAATCCTTTATATTGTAACTACAATAACAATTGCAACTTCAATTTGTGATTGTATCCTTGATATTCAGGCTAGCATGTATTTATGATTTATTAATTATTGTTTTGGCTTTTTGCAGGCATAAATGCCCTTTGTGGCATTGGAATCCTTTCAACCCCTTATGCAGCTAAAGAAGGTGGATGGATTGGTCTTTCTATATTGCTATTGTATGCAGTTTTTTCCTTTTATACCGGGTTGCTCTTGCGTTACTGCTTGGATAGTGCACCGGGTCTTGAGACATACCCTGACATTGGCCAAGCAGCTTTTGGTACTACTGGACGTGTCATCATCTCGGTAATTCTTGCTCAATTATCCTTAATTTTGTTTGAATATGCTTTAATTTTTTTTCTTCAACGGTTAATTTCAAAGCATTAATCTTTAATCTCTTGGTATTTTTTTTTTTTAATTTTCTCTTTTTGTGGATGCAGATAATATTATACATGGAATTATATGTAAGTACATATTTGCCTTCACTCTTTGAGTATTCCTTTGGAGTCTCACTTATAATGTGTTAAGTAATTAGTAGGAAAGAAAAATATAGCTGAGAAATAAGATATATGCAAATAGAGAAGAAAAAAATAAAGTGAATGGGAAATTGGGAATAGGTCAGAATAGAGTTGAAATATAGATATTTTGTTTTAAATAAATAAGGAAGAAATAGAAAAGAGATATAAAATAAGAAAAAATAAAAATGAAAATCATTGTTAATTGATTTTTGCAACAATCGATTGCAATGTGTGAATATCAATTTATATAGGTTTTTGGTGATTGGAAAAAAAAAAAGTTGTCGCTAATGCATTATTTCTAACAATTAGAACCAATAAAGAGGTAAAAAAAAAAACTGTGACTAAACATAAAAAATTGTCGATATATTTATAATTTCGGATGATTTTTAACCACAAATGAATAAACTGGCCCACAATGTGCATATGCATCTTTTGAACTACATTTCTAGGTATATTTTTTATTTTGCTCCCCGCCTATTTTCACACAATTAACCAAATAACTTCATTTCTTTCACTTGTCCATTTAATTTTTTTTATGGGAATCACTTCACCAACTAAATATTTTTATGCAGGCTTGTTGCATTGAGTACATAATTGTGGAGAGCGACAACTTATCTACATTATTTCCAAATGCACACATTAGTTTGGGTGAAATTGAACTCAATGCACATATTTTGTTTGCAATATTGACCGCGGTGGCTCTTCTTCCTACTGTTTGGCTACGTGACCTACGCATTCTCAGTTACATCTCAGGTACAAGCTCTTTCCTTTTTCTTTTCTTTTGCAAGTAAATGTTATCTAGCAATTTTCTATACATGAATCTATTAAGAGTCTTGAATATTTTGCTTGATGTATGTTACAATCAAATTTTAGTGTGACTATCTATTTTTATATTATAAGTTTAGATACTATGAAATCTCCACTGTCTTAATTAACTCTCTCTCTCTCTCTCTATATATATATATATATATATCATTCTTCACACAAAATTTTATGAGAATGAAATTAATATTTTAATATTTTATTAAATTTTTTCAAAATTTAAATTATTATCATTACGAGTGTTTTTTTTTTTTGTCAACACATAAATTATATATTATAAACATGAACATAAGAAATACCCAACCAAACATCACAAGAAGTAGTTCCAGATTGGCTCAAAAGGTTACATCATATTTGTCATGTTATAAATGCAAATATTTAGTACCAATCACCATCTACTATGCCTATGTCTCCATATAGAATTATACAAAAATTAAAAGGCATATTGACCCATATCCATTCCAAAAAGTTAGCATATTACGAGTATGTTTTTGTCTCGAAATTTGAATTAAAATATATTTCATTTTAGGATCAATCAAATTATATTATCTTTTAAATATTATTATAGATAAAAGAATTTTAATATTGATTATAGAGGAGTTTCAACATCGATTTTAAAATCGATGTTAAAAATAATTATCTACATTGATTTTAGCTGAAATCAATGTAGAAATATGACAAAAATTCTAAAACACTTTTTACACCAATTCTGAAAAAAGTGATATTAAAAGTCGTATATAACATTATTTTTTGACAAATCAATGTTAAATAGGCTTACCATATCGATTTTGACCTAAACCGATATTGTAAAGACATTTTCTACATCAATTTTAGACCATCCAATATTATTTTTTGCAAAAAATTAATAATAATAATAATAATAATAATAATAATAATAATAATAATAATAATAATAATAATAACAACAACAACAACAATAAACTTCAAATTGCACAGTTTAATACATAAATAGATTAATCAATACAAATTAAAAAAATGGGAGATAAATGACCATAAAACTTAATCTTTTGCTAAGAAAAAAAATACATTTTATTGGCAATCATGTTTCTAAACTTTACCAAATCCTAGCACCAAATGCAACAAAACGAGTCTAGGTAGAAAAAACATATAAAAATAATAAAATGAAATAAACCCCATAATAGTTCCAAATTAAACGATTACTACTCCTAAAATAATTATATATGTGGATGTGTTTTACAGTTAATAATAAAACCCCAGTCATATTAAACAAGCATATTTTCCACCGAATGCTAAAAGATAACAAAAGAAGACACACACCAACTCTCATAAGTCGAAACTGTCAAAATACCTTGTCTGGTTTTGAAGTTTGCATCAGCGCATCTGCAAAAAAAATAAAGAATGGAAGAGGAGAAATATACATGAGTAATAAAAAAAATATTTGAAACACTTACAATCACAAAATTGTAATAAACCCCCATTCTAGTCCTTTAGATTGTAAATGTCTATCATTATAGTTCTTGACTTCACATATCCTCATTTTAGTTCCTAACTTGGAAAAAGTTCATTCATTTTAGTGTTTTTCCACTATCATTTGCACCAAAAAGGAATGATGCTTTGCATGTGTTAAACTATTGGCAAGCGTACCAATGTCGTTGCAAGTTACAGAATTTATAATAGATCGTCTCCACAGGGACTTGAGCTACTCAGTTCTTCCAGATTAAATTAACCAGTTCAATAGTGGTGAGCCAATGCCTCCTATGTTTTCCTTCAAAATTTTCACCAGATTTTTTTCTTCTTCAAAAACACTTGAATTACTGATTACTGGTTTTTGTTAGTCATCTGGAAGAAAAACATTGAAAGTGTGAAGGTATTGTTTTCACCTCCATTTCTTATTCTTGATTCTTCTTTTCCTCTAACAATTCTTCAAAGAGAGATTGCCGGTAAGGAATTTCCTTGAAAACATCTAGCTGTTGGAGACAATTTAAACTTTCATTTTCTTCACATTCAGTCCTCCTCAAATGCTTCAAGTGTTACAGAATTTATAATAGATCGTCTCCATAGGGACTTGAGCTACTCAGTTCTTCCAGATGAAATTAATCAGTTCAATAGTGGTGAACCAATGGCTTCTATGTTTTCCTTCAAAATTTTCAACAGTTTTTTTTCTTCTTCAGAAACACTTGAATTACTGATAATTGGTTTCTGTTAATCATCTGAAAGAAAAAATATTGAAAATATGAAGGTATTGTTTTCACCTCCATTTCTTATTCTTGATTCTTCTTTTCCTCTAACAATTCTTCAAAGAGAGATTGCTGATAAGGAATTTCCTTGAAAACATCTAGCTGTTGGAGACAATTTAAACTTTCATTTTCGTCACATTCACTCCTCAAATGCTTCAGTCAATGTTTTCTTTTAACAATATTTTCTTTGTATCAACATCTTGGAATCAAAAATTACTTCATCCAAGACATCCACTTTAAAACACTCCCTTGACTCCTTTGGGTTAACCTGTGTGTTTGTTGAAAAAGGTCCACTTTTACGTTCAGACAATTGTTTTGCAAGTTGATCAACCTGAACTTCAAGATTTTTAATGAAAGCCTCAATGTTTTTCTGATTCATGATAAAAATATGCATAAACTGAGTTAGAGTATCTTCCATTTTTGAAATTCGATCAGGCTTCGCTTGTAGTTGTGGTGGACCCCTATTTTAAGAACCTACATAAGAGTTGTTAGAAGGACCTGCAAAAGAAGAGTTAGTTGGACCATAATATGCATTATCATTTTGCTGCCTCCAGCCACAAGGCTGATTTGAACCTGGACCACCTTTGTAACCTTGGTAAATTTCTTTGAAAGTTCTTTTGAGGTCTTCCTTGATTATGCAAATAATGGGCCTCATCTTCTTGTTGACAATCACCAAGTGCTGAACATTGGTCATTCTGATGGTCGTCGTCACAGAAATCATATCTTAGAACTTGTTGTACTTGATAGGCTTGGTATGTTTTCTGTGATCCACCTTGCTCAAATTGTTGAGGAAGTTGGCCTATCTATTTTGTTAAGGCCTCTATTTGCTGAGTCAAGAGTTTATTTTGAGCTAGAATTTCATTTTGAGTATCCAGCTCCATTATACCTTTTATTTGAACCAAAGACCTATCATGTATGAGACTGGTAATCATTGGATGCTATGGAGTCAATGATCACAATTGCTTCCTCTGGGCCCTTTGACATCATAGTACCGCCAACTGAGACATCAAGAGTTATCTTTGTTTGAGGTCTCAAACCACTGTAGAAAATATGTAGTTGTGCAACATCATCAAAGTTATGGTTTGGGCACCTACGCAGTAAGGATTTGAATCTCTCCCATGTCTCACAGAGAGGTTCATTTGCTTCTTGGGAAAAAGTAGCAATTGTTGATTTTGCACTAATGAATTTGGATGGAGGAAATAATCTAGCAATGAATTTTTCCTCCAATTCTTCCCAAGTGCTGAGACTTTTGTTTGGTTGTGATTGGAGCCATGTCTTTGCCTTACCGGTTAAGGAGAACAGAAAAGCTTTGAGATAGACAGCTTCAACATCTTTATCAGAAGCTCCCATGGTACTGCACAACTCCATGAAGGTAGACAAATGAGTGTATTGATCTTAATGGTCCATCCCTGCAAAGGGATGTGAGCCAATCAAACTAAGTAATGCTGGCTTCAATTCCACAACCTTGTTACTGAAAGGAGGAATGACTATGTTGTTGTAATATTTTGGTCCTTGTTGGTAAGCATAAAAAAAGATTCACTCGGTGACTTATTGGTTGTTTGTTTCTTTTTCTTTTTGTTCTTCCTTTATAGTCTTGGTAATTTCTGGATTAAATAGTGGTTTATGTACAAGAAATTTATCTCATAAAGGAAAAAAGAACAACTACAATAACCCGTAAGTACCGAGATTAGTGAAAATAAAATATAACAAAAGAGAATTTATACATAATCAAAATCAAGATAATTAACTAAAGTAAAGAAAATGTCCTACTGAACTAAAAATTTAAATATAAAAGAATTGAGTAAGTGATTCACGTACCTGGCAACGACGCCAGAAACTTGTTAGAATATTGGCAAGCATACCAATATCGTCGCAAGTTACAAAATTTATAAGAGATTGTCTCCACAGGGACTTGAGCTACTCAGTTCTCCCAGATGAAAGTAATCAGTTCAATAATTATGTACAACAAATATAATCAAAATTTTATGGTTTTACGGAAATAACGGATTTAGTGTGTTGAAAAATTACGGAAACTAATAAAATGAATTTAATTAATTTAAAAGAATGTAGGATTGAGTTTCATTGTTCATACCCTCAGTATCCATTTAATATTAACACATATGAACCATTTTCTAACATTACTGAAAGATTCATACATATATCAAATATCAAAACAGATACATAAGGGTACGAAGATTACATCCAATCTTTTGGAGAAACTAATTAATCATTGTGTAGAGCAAGAGATCAATAGAAGACATGACGAAGGAGGCGATCCCCGACTCATTTATGTAGAGTTTCCACTCATTTTCTCTCTTCTCTCACCTCTCTCTATGTTTGTATGTTACTGGTTTCGTTCCTCTCCCCCATGGCTTCATTTGCATGGCCTTTTATAGAAAAAGGTGGAGCTGCTTAGGCAAACTCGCTCAGGCAAGCTATTTACTCATGATTTGCTTGCCTAGGCGAGTTGTTCCTTAATGCTGAAGAACTTAACTCACCCAAGTGAGTGATTTACACATGTTTTACTCGCCTAGGCGAGTTGTGTCTTAACTATGAAGAAAGGTTAACTCGTCTAGGCGAGCTAATTGCTAGCCTGGGTGAATTTGGCTTTCAGAAAATTCTTCTTTTGACCTTTTTGCTTTCTTCTCTTGTCTTGGTTGTTTCAGGTGCCACGGATACACTTGATATTTATCAAAACATCGAAATTGAGTGGATGAATCTTCCAAAAATGTGAACAACAACATTTATATATGTACAAAATACAAAACAACTAGGATTAGGGCAAGTTTATACGAGAATTTACTGAAATCAAAAGATAAGTGCCAACATTATAATCTTGAAAATAATTAAAATATGACACTTATCAGCATGTTAAGGGATTAAAGTAATGAATTTAGGAAATACCATTGTATCTTTTGGCACATAGACTTGGTAATCTTGGTTTTGGATGAGGGTTACTGTGTCTAAACAAGGTGAAAAATTGTCACACGACTTAACTATTTTCTTCAATATGACAATATCACTTACATGGAAAACAAAATTATATTCAATGCAACACTTCTGAAGGGAAACATGTAGAATTTCATCACAACTTAGCCTATAGTAATTACTATAAATTGTTTGAAGGGACACATATTGAAATTTTGTACAAAAAATAAAAAGGAATGATCGTGCACCCAAAAAGCAATAGTAAATAAACCAAGAAATGAAAGTAAACACATGCAACAAACTTACTTCTGCAAATAGAAGAGCATTGAGTCATTCCTCTAATGGCCCCAACAAACAAGCATCCTTTTGAAGAAAAGAGAGTAAAAGAAATGGATTCAGTTTAAAACAGATAGGTCACATTGGAAGAACTATTAGTAATAACAAACTTAATTAAAATTAAGTAACGAAGCTATCCAGGCCTACCAATGTGCAGGGAACTCCACAAATAAGAAATCTCATGTTCACATTATCATCATATATCTTTACAACAAAACTAGTCTCTGGCGAACCTTCCTCTTCCTTCATGCCTGCTACACATGGACTAACATCAATGTTGGGAGGAACCCCAAGAATTTGTGGCCCAAGCTTTCCAACACCCTTATGGTTGTTAGAAGGTAAGACATTGTTTTGTATACAATATAGTCTAAAAGATGCCAGAGCAAGCTTAAAAACATCCCATGTATGGCTGGATGTACTGCAGATGCATAAGGTCAACAATTAGAAACATAATATAGTAAGATACAAGCATGTTATAGTGATTAAACAAGTATGTTCTAACCAATACCTAAGTAAATAATAATAAATAAATAAAAATAAGCAAATAGTGTCCAATTATTGGAACTTGCCACATTGAAAATTACATAGACCAAAATACTGAAATTCCAAAACATTTCACTGTCACATTGCTTCATCTGTAGAAGCCAAATTTAGTTAGTAAAAAGTGTGGTGACTATCATTTATTTTTACCCTTGAAAAACAAAAGCACAACCAGGAATTGTTGATATATGTAAAGCACGACAGCCAAGATAATCGATGACCATACCTCTATGCCATTGAGAAAAAATAATGTAAAAAATGTAAAGTTGCATACTTTGAAAAATCATTTTTCCAATAGATAGTGTATGGAATTCCCTGCAAAACAAAAAACCTTAATTTAATTATTTTCATGAGTAAAGGAACATAAAAACCAATATATTGGAGTGTAATGTCTTTAAAGTTCTCATAAGCCAACTAGTTTAACCTATATTTACCAGGTTCGCAATACTCTTTGGTAGTATTGGTACACGATATGTGGCCTTACAAAGTATTTGTAAGTGGTTGGGGGGGGGGGGGGGGGTATACACTATACATAGTTGTAGGTACGATGTATAAGTTCAACAGTATGCTCTAATATATTAATTGATACATTAACAATAAAATAATTTCACCTAATAAAAAATTTCATAATTCATAAGCTAATTTGGGATAGTACCTTGAATTGGGGTGCAATTACCAATTTAAATCTTAGGGAAAACTAGCTAATCATGTAAATATGGTTTAACCACCACGTCATTAATTACTTTAAACTAGCACAACTTAGTTTCCATATCTAATATAATTTAAAATCAAAATTCTAGATTGCCTGCTATCAAAGTGACCTTATTAAGGAGTGCCTCTGCCAATTTTTCTCCCTTAGGAGGTTCCAAATAAATCCGCAGCAACATTATGGAATAGGTTGGTCATCAAACACTACATTATCTATGTCAAACAATCAAATAACAAAATCATCCACACAACACTCACAGTATTAGGTAATTTGGAAGAAAAAAATCCACCCAAGGCTTTTGGGACAAACACGTCAAAATCTTCCCATACTAAAGGCCCAATTTCCCCACTATCATCTAGTTGCTGACCTTGAAGGTAAACTAAATCCGACTATAGTTGTTCAAGAGATCGACGAGTTCATTAGTCGTAGGTTTGGTCAATACCTTGACCTGAATTCACACACAAGGTTAAAATTTCACTTCATATATAAAGAAAAAAATATTAAAAAAATTCTCAATGCCAACAGTTAATAGAAAACAAAACAAAATTTTACACTAATGAAAACTCAGTGGTCATCTCAAGACGGCTAGAGGAAGAAAGTTCTGGAAAGGGATACAGAAATTGATCTTCAGAAGTAGGGTGCAGTACCCCGCTTCTGTTATTGCTTAATGTCACGTGATTTACCACTAACGACAGCAAGGAGACTACAATGTGATAGTGGTTGAGAGAAGAATCAATCCAAACACAGTTGTAAAATTAATTATAATGATCTTAGGTAAGCATTGGAAGCACCTTCTTCTTGGCCTTCACCTTAAGAAGCATCTCCTGAATCACCATAAGCTCACTCACAAGCACAAGGGAAGCATTCCCCGAATTAAAAATCCTAAATTGCACAAGCCTTTCTTCTACCCCCCACTCTTAGTACTCTTCTTTGTGGTATCCAAACCCCCAAACACCCTTTCACAATGTCGTCAATGTTGGTGAAATCTGCTTCCCCTTGAGAATGCCTTTCGTGGGTGAAAGGGATGACGTTGAAGAGCTTGCGGATGAGGGAGGCGTCGTTGAGTTTGGTGTCGATGACCAAGACAGTCGTAGTCAAGGAGGCGCTGGCGGGTGTAAAGACCTAAAATTATTCTAGATATTATATTTTTATTTGGGTTAAATTTTTTTAAGAATCGTTAGATAATTATTATTTTATTTTTACTAAACGTATCCTAATATAAATTCTAAAATGTATAAATTATAGAATTTATTAAACTAATATATATTATACGTAGCCACAGACCTTGTTACAAAAGTCATTGTTAAACAAGTACAAGATTTTCCATACACCAGCCTAGTTCATATCTTCATTTCTAAACCACCACCAATGCAGGACTTCAAGGAAATTGACTACTATTGCCATCTAAAAAAAATGAAACAAATCTAGTGAGAAATAAGATTTCTCATTAGGCAAAACTAAACCACCAAACACGTTAGTACGTTAGTAAATCATCATAAAATAATTATGCAAGCTATATGAATGCATGAAATGAATTTTCTCAGGGTGCACATGGCCTCTACATATCGTACTGTATGTAGCTACACCTCGTACTGGATGTAGACATTGCGACCGTCTTACACAAACATGCATGATTTATTCCATGTATCTGCACTTGGTCACTACATATCGTACTGTATGTAGTATCAAATACCATTTCACAAATCTCGTACTGGACTTGGAAACATAAATCAACATATCATCAATCAAAATCCATTCATAATAAAATTCATAAGCAAAATACATACCACCTTATGAAAAAAATGTTGTTATCATAACATCATACGTACCACAAGTATGGTTAAACCACCATACCTTATTCAAGCAAAATTATACCAACTTAGGCATAATAATTAAATAGCTTCAGGCTACAGAAAAATTATGTTAGTAGTCTAACTAATAAACCACAATATATCTTTCAAATAATTTCTAATTCCTTTAAATTTTCAAAAGAAAAGATTATAACCTAGCCTGCATCTTAATCTCATTTCACCTACCACCTTACTACTTCATCCTCAAATTTAATCACTCAAGCATTTGAACCATTTGACTACATACCATTCAACCTCTACTTCTAAAAATTAATACAAAACAGTCCCATAATAAAAATATGAACAAACAGCCCAAAGGTCATCAAATCACTTCCAAAAATCACCAAATGTGATTCCAATTATCACTAATATTTCAACGTATAAATCATCATCTATCCTATGGTTCAAATCAACATTTTCACATCATAAAATAACCTTCAAATAACATGAATTTTCAACCTAAACAATAACCACAAATCTTCCCAATTAAGCATATAAGTTAATCCAAAAAATGCTTAACTAGAGATTGAAGCCTAGCCTACCTCAAGTGAGTTTTGATTTTTGAAGAGGAATTGAGTAAGGGTTGTCTTCCTTGGAAAATGCTCTAAGAAATGAAGTCTTAAAGAAGAAAGCGGCTAATGGATAAGTGGTAGAAAGAAGGCATGGTCAAAAGCAAGCAAAGGAGGTAGGAAGTGAAAAGTGGGTGCAAGGAGCAAGTAGTAGTGGAATAGGCTAAAAATTTACGTGCACAAATTTTGGGAGTATCCAAGCTATTTATACTAAGTTATTTAGTTAGATAGTAAGTGAATTAGTTAGATTTCAACTAGATTAATATTTAGTTTAGTTACAAGGTAACTTTCTTTGAAGATATTATCCTAATTCTAATCATGACAATTATTCTTTCATTTATGGCTCAAGTGCACGTGGATTTTGCTATATAAATGATTTTCCTTTACTTTGTGCCTAGAACTACACATACATGGCTGAAGATAAGCAAGATTCATTCATTTAATGCTTGCTTTCCACCTTGAAGGCCACCTATAAAGGTTGGTTCAAAAAGCTTATCTTCATTGACTTACCATTGACTTTGGTTTACCAAACTTTTCTTCCTATTAGTTCACTTAGTTATGCCTATTCTATGGCTGTGGCACGTTAATCCACTTCTGGATAGTCCAAATTTGAGCTGAATATTTGATTCTTTGGGCCAAGCCAAAAATTCCAAGAGTTACAAGTTGTGCCCAATCCAAAAGGTCCAAAAGGCTAGAAACACTTAACTAGAAGGGTTCACTCATTGTTTATTATGTATGAATCTACTAGTCCAAAAATTCTCATCTTCTAGTATGTTAAACTAGACTTCCTAAGATTTCTAACAAGATATCACATGCATTATTTGGAGTTATAAAACTCTGATAATAACATTTTTAATCTAGACTTCAAAACTGCCAGCAAGCTAAGAAATTCCACACTGACATCTATTAATATTTTAATTACTGCAAACAGTACACAAACTAGATTTATCTGAAATTTGTATATGTTGTAGTAGACATCTAGATCTTTAATTCCATATATTATACACTAAATTTGGATAAGAATTGAGAGAGAAATAAATTTCTCAATTTGGGTGGCAGAAATAGAAGTTTTGGGCAGCTTATGTTCAAATAAATTTTATCCTATTATTCTTATATCCAACTCTCATCCTATTCCATAATTAAATCATAAATATAACTTATAATATGATTTTGAGGATGTTACAACGGGTGTTTGAGGGCAAGGTCGTAGTAGCGGTTGAAGTTGTCGAGGCTAAGGACGTCATCATCGTGATGCTTGAAGGAGAGGGAGGTTTAGGTGATTACGACGGAGGACAATGCGTCATTGGGTGATAATGACGGGGTGTTGAGGTTTGGGTTAGGAACGTGAAGAAGATGAAGAAGCTTAGAAAGGAACGGGCCAGGCTGGGAGAGTAAATAGAATAGAATGAGTGAGAGTAGGTTTTAGAAAAAAGAAAAAAAAATCGATGTTACAGTGCATTGAACAAGATCAATTTTAACAAAATCGATGTTGTCAAACATTACACAACATCGATTTTCATAAAATCGATGTTAACGAACATTAAATAACACTGATTTTAACATATCCAATGTTAACAATGTTCATTTATTTACAAAAATGGCACGTGCATTATTTAACATCAATTTTGCATATAATCAATGTTAAATTGTCAATGTTAAATGAATATTTTTTAGTAGTGTTATAACAATTATCATATTATCCTCAAATGTAAAGCAAAATAACTGTTATTTTTTATATTTTATACCAATTTGGTTCATTAGAAGAATGTAATAAAGTAATTATAACTTGTATAGTTAAATGATTGTATATAAAAGATATTTACTCTGTATATTTGTAAGGATTAAAACATTATTCTACTAAAAAAAGGATTTACTGAATAAACAAAAAATGTAAATGTCTACTTATATTTTAGATTTGAGAAGTCCCATTAGCTTTTGTTTTTTCGAAGTATCATATTTTATCAGATAATGGCATAAATCTGTTATACTTAAAATTCAAGAAAAACTAAGACTTGACATCGTGCAATTTGTGAATCGTTTCAGTGATTTACATTAAGAATGCTAATATTTAATTAGATTAACTAATTACATGTTGTTGGTTCGAGTAATACTCGACTCAGTCCTCTTAAGTAGAATTTTAAGTGTGAATTTTGTGAATGAAAAAACATAATTGAGAGAGAAAAATTTCACTACAGATGGTCGACCAGGTCCTCAACGGAGATTAGTCATTGGAAAAGTTTGTGAATACTTTATACGAATAACATGATAACCAAAAAATTAGATTAAAAAAATACAAATATATTTACAATAAAAATCAATAGTAACTAATTAACTTTTTTCCTGAATTTGGAGGGGAAGAATCTGAAATAGGGGTTGAGAAGAGAAAGAATAAGTGAATGGAACGGGGGAAAGGGGTGTGAGAAAAGGGGGTAAAATAGGATTTTTAATTTAAAAAGATATAGGATGTGAGGATAGAAAAGAACTCGTGAGAATAATAATTTCCTTCCAGATCTTAGGATCCTTTGGGCCTAGATCCCACAATTGATTCCAGCCCTTTAAATTCCTATTATCTAATTAATTAAGAGCTGAAACTTGACAAATAAAATCAAATCGTTATTCACCAGACTCCTATCTTATCCTAAATATAGTTGAATACAATTCTAACGACTTAGTTGAGATTTTGGTCCTTAAAAATTTGCAGTTTTTTGTTTTTGTTTTTTTGGTGTAACAACTCTCTTTGCAAATGGTTTGATGGAATTAAGACACACTATAAGAAAAATTGGTATGTAAATTTGTATACCTACATTTGTATAGTTTATTATCTTCTTTCTATAATGTACTATTATCCATATATTTATATGGTTTTTTATCTGATACTTAACTAATCATCTTCTACCGGATTGACCTATTTTGAGATATAGTAATATATATATATATATATATATATATATATATATATATATATATATATATACACCTCTAGCTGCAACTCTATGTCAATCCGGGGATCAAATCCTAGACCTTGGTTAAGGAACCCAAATGTCAATCTATTTGTGCCAACAACTTTTAGTTTATTATTCATATATTTGCTTGTTTTATCGGGACTCAGCAATCAGATTATTTTACTTTCGTTTGGAAAGACCATTATCATAACCATTTTTAACATTGTTATTGTTGTAGCTTGCGGAGTTATTGCAACGATTCTAGTGGTTCTCTGCTTGTTCTGGGTTGGTTTGTTAGACAATGCTGATATTCATACCCAAGGAACAACAAAAACATTCAATTTGGCAACTTTTCCTGTTGCAATAGGTCTCTATGGTTACTGCTATGCAGGGCATGCTGTGTTTCCAAACATTTATACTGCCATGGCAAATCGGAATCAATTCCCTGGAGTGCTCCTAGTATGGTAAACAAATCAAAAACTTCTAGATTAACCATTGACAATCGTAGCAAGGGGGTCTTTTTGTTTTTTTAATGTAGAGAAAATAAATATTAATTATTAGAGCTTATCATAAATAGTTAAAAGATTACAATGTACAAGTCATGATTTTTTATTTTTTTTTTATAAAAATCATATAACTATTTTAATAATTACATAATATTAAATCTTGACATTAGTACAACAAAAATCTTCTTTTATATCAATTAAAACGATCCTTTACATCGATTGTAGATAAATACTGAAAATGTAAAAATCGAAATTCTTTAAATCGATTCTAAAAAAATTGATATAAAAAGTTTTTTTTCTACATTGTAATACTTTTCAGAATTAAGAGAAGATTCACATTTGCTTTCATCAAATCTGGTATATAGGGGTTTGTCTATCATATTAGGGTTATAATAGAATAGAGGGATTTTAAAAGCGTTTTTTCCACATTGGTTAAACTTTTAAACCGGTCTAAAAAAGAATAATTACATCGGCTAACAGTTTAACTGACATAAAATGGTTTCTTATATCGATTAAAAGTATAATCATATAAAAATATTCACATAAATCACAAAAATACCAGCATGTCACTTTCTATATGACAACTGATATTAAAATTCGAAGCAAATTGTTTTATTTACACTAGTGAGACTATCATATGTAATTATATAACCGAGATATATTTCACCAAATCTTATTATTATCACATAATGATTAAAAAAAATATAAATTTCAAAAGAAAGATATATTGAATTGGTGTAAGAAAAGATTATATAAACTCATTTGTAGAACATGTTAGGTCTAGTTTTTTAAATCTAAATTCATTAAATTAATTTCATGCCAACCTGGATTAATGAGACAGAACCACTCTTGAACACTAATTATTAGATTGCTGAAACTAGGGCTACTCTAATTTACCTAGATTAGACAATAAAGAAGATAAAAAGAGAAATAATGCTAGATCTTTTATTTTTCATTCATTGATTTCTTCGTAGAAAAATATATTTATATATTCCTAATTGATGCTAACTAATGAATGCTATCTATTCTTGTGTCAACATTTTATTATTTAAAATAAAAATTATAATACAAATATCTAATTTCATCCTATATAGTCTTTTAATCATTTAATTTTAAAATCATATTTGAAATTTTTTAGGCCCATCCTAACACTAATAGGTCAGTTTGAATGTATAATTTGTAAGTTGTCGTTGAAGAAGGGATTATGTTAGGACTTTGGAATGGAGCAACCTTAAACTCCCCCTAAACTTTAACACAACCCATCCACCCCGTGAAAAAAAAAAAAAATTAATTTAATTTCTGAAGAATTTGCGTTTCAGCATTTAATATTTTTCTAATTCCATGTGCAATTCCTTTTCCATGTAGTTTTGGTATTTGTACAAGTATGTATTGTGCAGTGGCTATTATGGGTTACACAGCGTTTGGAAAAGCAACACTCTCTCAGTATACTCTTAACATGCCCCAACACTTGGTGGCCACCAAGATAGCTGTGTGGACTACGGTAATAAGCTGGTTCTAGATTCTATTGTACACATTTTTTGTAATGAACTAAGACAATGACCTTCTTCCACATGCTTTATTTATGAATAATTGATCACCATTGGTACAATTGGGTTAGGATTTTAAATAAATGATTCACTTAAAATATTTAAGAAAGCCATTTTGTTTAATATTTAAAAAAGTGATTCTGGTATAAACAATCTAGTAATTGTTTTTTTTAGATTAAAAAATATAAGTTTACATTTGTGTACAATCGTATAAATATTTTTTTTTTAAAAAGAAACAGATATTTTATGAGAAGCTATTCAGAAACGATCTTCTGATTTTAAAATTTATGAGAAGCTAGAACAAATACGTAAGAAACTACAAGAAGTATTTAAAAAAAAGGCTGTTCTTTAAAAAAAAAAAAAAACAGACTAGTCTTCTTCTTTTTCTAACTTGATTACTATTCTTTTAACTTGTTTGAGTTGTTAACCAAATATCTATATATATAACCATATTATTGATATTTTTTATCAGTCATATAAATTGCTAATTTTCTTATCATGTGGTTTGATTTTGCAGGTGGTTAATCCATTTACCAAATATCCTTCATATGCGTCGTAGATATGAAAGCATTTCGATCTGATTGCTTACCTAAATAATGCGCTCAAGAACTAATAAGCGACGCAATGCAAGAATAATATAATTTGTGTCATAAATGAAAATATTTATAAGAGCCAACAAACTTGTTTGATTGGCACTAGCCAAATCCTTCCATTTTGCACCAGTACAAAATTAAGAATGTTTTTCATTAAGATTATTTCTGACTTTGATAAAAAAATCAAGAACATATAAAGCCCAAGATATTTTGCATTTTCATTTACAAATAATTCAAGAAATAAATTTGTGGCATTTCTTTGTTGAGTGATTCTATATTAATAGGGTGATTAGAGTCAATGAGAGAACCACAAAGTAACCACTTACATGTTTTAAAAAACAAAGGAGCATTAATTTGCTTGAAATGCAGCACTTCTTGAAATTTTATTGTAATTTTAATTAACATTTTACCTGATTCTGTTTGTTTCCTCTGTTACTGTAATCATGCAAATAGAGCATTCAAATCATGTGGACATCCTAACAATACGCTTTTAATCTTGAAAATGAGTTAAGGCATAATTAAATTATTTCAGTCTTTATTTTTTGTACCTACATTGTGAAGATAAAGATAGATGTTTTTCTTAACTAGCACCCACATATGCATTGAGTCTATCTCCAGTAGCAATGTGTCTAGAGGAATTGATACCAGCCAACAGTCCCAACTTTTTCATATATTCCAAGCTCATCAGAACAGCTCTAGTAGTTTCTACACTGCTTGTTGGTCTCTCAGTTCCCTTTTTCGGTAAGTTTTCTTCTTCCTTATATTTATCAGTTTTAGTGCTTAGAGAAGCGTCCTAACCATATTTGTCAACTGACTCAAGAACTAGTGCATAAATCAAACAGATAAGAAGGAAATATGGTAATTTGAAATAAATTTATTGAACCAAGGTTTCCTTCCATCTCTCTCATCCTCATATCCTCTCATAGACGGATCTACGGAGTCATTTATGGGGGCAGTTACCCCCAATAAGTAATTTTTTTTACTTAAATATATTAAATAATTAGTATTTTTATTCATAGAAAAATAAATGTTGCCTCCACAATTTTTTTAAAATAAAAATAAATTACAAAAAAATAAATTGATACTAATTTTATCTATTTTATCCTTTTAAATTTGTAGAAGCTTAAATATTTTAATTTTTTACATGAAATTATATATTTTATAAAAACTAATAATATTTTTTGTCTTGAATATATTATAAATTATTTTTTTCCTCCACTCAAAAAATCTTCTGATCCGTCACTGGATCTTCTTACCTTTCTTTATGGCCTGCTACTCCCAGTTACAAATTTCATTGACCTATTAGCTTTGCCAAATCATTTTACTATTGCATATTTTATTATGAATTGCATATGCTTTTGTTGTAGGTTTGGTGATGTCATTAACTGGATCTTTGCTCACAATGTTTGTGGTAAGTGTCGTTTAGTTCAATTTTTTTTTTTTCTGTTTTAGAAAAAAATTATACAGTATAAAAAGTTTACACAATCTTTTTAATCACAATATATCCTGTATGATAAATTTGCTGAATTTTAAAATAATTATCTGAAAGTAATTCAAATTATAATTTATGATTAGATGACTCCATAAAATTATTTTACACTGTCAGTATATAAATATTAAACTTTTTTTTTATCCCAAAGAGTTAGTCGCCACAGTTTTCATTTTAATGTGTTCAACCTTGGATGCAGTCCTTGATTCTTCCCGCTGCTTGTTTCCTAAGCATAAAGGGTGGCAGAATCACGCGCTTTCAGGTATGATTATTACCACTTCACAATAATATCACATAAAAGCTTTAGAGAAATTTAAGAATTTTTTTATTTCATGAAACTAGCTTTCAGCAGCCAAATGGCTAGAATACAGAACAAAACATCCTACATGTAATGTTACAATATAGACATTTAGTTTGTCCAGGTGTGTGAAGGCACCGAATAGTAAAGCCACCTTTTGTGCCATAAGTCCACAAAATGAGGATGAAAATTTTAACCCCTACGTGCATAGATCTGTAAATTGGTTGGGGAGTAGAAATTTTCTACTATGCATAACCAAGCTTCATCCTTTGTTATACATTGCACCTCCCCTTCCATCATTTTGTATCTCACTACAATTGTAGTAATTCCATTTGAGAGAATTAGCAATACTAGTGAAGTGTGTGTTCTCCTATTATAAGAGAGAGTGAAATTCTCCTCTCCTTATATTTAAAGAGAAATTGTAATTTTCTTCTACATACTAAAAATATTTCTCTGGTCTTACCCGTGGTTTTTTCCTTATCTGTTGAGGGTTTTTCATGTTAAAATATTGTATGTCATTTCTTATTTTAGTTGTGAGTGATTATTTTGTTACTCTGGTACGCAACAGTGGTATCAGAGCCAATAGGATGTTGATATTATTTTGTTGTGATGCACCCTAGTATGCTAGTACAGTGTCGAAGAAAATTCTTTGTATGCTCTATGGTTGTGGTTAGTCTAATCTACCACATTAGAAAATAATTATTCTTGTTACTAGATATATAGTGAGGTAGTGTGGAAGTGCATGTCTAGAAAAGTTCTAGCTAAGGAAAGACTTGGTATTTAAGCGTGTATGTTGGTGACCCACCTCTCTTTCCTGTGAACTTACCTGGTGTACTAGTTCATGATCTAGAATCATTGTTTCAGTAGGCAGTAGTACTATACACAATGGAAGTTGTGTGAAATTATGCCAGCAAAGTACGAGATAGAGAAGTTCAATGAGAGTAAATTCTCCTTGTGGAAATTGAAGATAAAAGCAATTTTGAGGAAGGACAATTGTTTAAATGCAATTGAAGGCATATCGGCAGGTATCATTGATGAAAGGCAGAAGGAGATGGATGAAAATGTAGTCGCTAATTTGCACTTAAAAATGGCAAACATGAAGGAGATTTGGTATACTCTTAACAAATTGTATGAGGTCAAGTCACTTCACACTAAATATTCTTGAAGAGGAAAATCTATACTCTTCGAATGAGTGAGTCCACTTCGGTGACGGACCACATCAACAACCTGAATACTTTATTTGCCCAGGTTCCTGATAACGATCAAGGCATGAACGCTTGGATAAAATTGTTTTCGGATGCAAATTTCAAGACTCAAGGGATAGTTGTTTAGAACTTAAAACAAAAGATGGAGAAGATTAGGAAGATGATAATGAATAACGCCATGATCCATATTGGAACGATAAGTTGAGGAGAATTCGCTAGAAAAGAAAACTTCCTTGATAAGAATCAATTTGGGTTCAACCAAGAACCAAGAAGAGGCTAAGCTCTCAATTCAAGCAAATGCTTAATTTTATTAATCAAAAGTTATTCAAAAATAGCAATGTTTGAGTACTTATAGAGTTAAGCCTTTAATAAAACCTAAAAACACATAGTTTGGGCCTATATTAGTCATCCTTTTTGCATCAACTCTTCAACCCGCTTTTGAATCTCCTTGGTCTCTTCTGGATTACTCCTATAGGCAGCCCTATTAGGAAGTAAAGCTCTTATAACAATATCAATTTGATGCTCAATTCCTCTTAAAGGAGGCAAACCATGGGGTATATCTTGTGGAAAGACATCCTCAAACTCCTTTAAAAGTGTATCAAAACCTTAAGGCAACTCAAGGGCACTAGAAGACAAGCTTTGGAATGAGTAAATACATTTGTTGTCTACCTAGCATAACTCTTTTTTAACTCCTTAGGTTTGATGAACAAACTCTTTTTTTTATCACTAATTGTTTTTCACTCTTTTTTATCTATTTTCGTTTGTTCTTTCTTTTTACTCTTTTTGCCATCTTTTTCTTTTAGACTTTTATCTCTCAAAGGACTCTTTTCTTCTTTTATTCTCTTTTCAATCTCATTTTTATTTGATCCTCACACACCTCACTTGGAGACAAAGGTGAGAGAACTACCTTTTTGCCTTTATGTAAGAAAGAATATCGATTGGTTACCCCATTGTGGATAACATCTCGATCATATTGCCATGGTCTACCAAGCAAAACATGATCATCTTCCATGGGAACCATATCACAAAGCACTTCATCAACATATTTTCCAATGGAGAATGTAAGCAACACTTGCTTATCCACAACCAACTCACCATTGCAATTTATAAGGCTTAGGATGAGGGGTGGTTTTTAAACCAAGCATCTTCACTAATCTAGTGCTTGCAACATTGGTACAACTTCCTCCATCAATGATAAGAGAATAAACCTTTCCATTCACCAAGAATCTAGAATGAAAAATGTTTTCTCTTTGTGTATCATCTTGATCTTTGCACAAGCTTCCCTTAAGTCTTCTTACCATCAAAATATCCCCCTCTTCCGGTTTAAGAAAACCATTATCCTCCCCTTCACTAGAGGAACTATGAGAGCTTTTAGATGACTCACTATCCATGTCTCCATTCTCCAACACATTCATGGTCCTTTTGTTTGGACATTGGGATGCAATATGACCCTTACCCAAACACTTAAAACATTTAATTGAACTAGATTTATTGGAAGGAGGTTGAGTAGGAGAAGTAGGATTACCTCTTGAAAACTTCCTGTCAATATGTTGTGAAGAAGAACCTTCCTTCTTAGAAGTGTCCTTATCCTTCCAAGATGAATAACCGTATGAAGAGTTCTTATAGGCGTATTTTCTCTTCAATTGTTGCTGCACTTTCACAGCCTTATATATAAGTTCATCGAGGGTGTTGTAGCTTTGAAGCTCTACAACAACTTGCATGTCCCTATTCAAACCATTCAAAAATATAGCCATTGTAGCCTTATTAGTCTCTTCAATGTTTGCTCTTATCAAAGAAATCTCCATTTCCTTGTAATAATCATTAACATTTTTACTTCCTTGATAGAGCATTTGCAACTTGTTATGCATTTCCCATACATATTAAGGTGAGAGAAATCTCTCTTATGATTCTCTTCATTACCTCCCATGTGTCGGGTCTATGTCTTCTCAATCTTTCTCTCTCCATTTGCACTTGGTTTCACCACTCCATGACATATCCCTCAAATTCTAGGCTAGCCAACTTCATTTTCTTTTCTTCACTAAAATTGTGACAATCGAAAACTTGGTCGACTTTCATCTCCCAATCAAGGTAAGCCTCCGGGTCATAAGTACCTAGGAACTTGGGAATTTTGACCTTCACATCTTCCATTCCATCCCTATTCCTCCTATGCCTATTCCTTCTACCATCTTCATAGCCATCATCACTCCTTTGAGAAGAATGAGGTGACTTATGATGTCTCATTCTCTCCATGTCTTCCATTATGCCACTCAACTATTGAGTATTTCTTTGTAACTCATCAAATCTGTCTCCCATCCTCCTTTCAATATTTCTTTGCAACTTATCTATTTGCTTAGCCAATAAGGCCATTAGCTTAGCGATTCTAGGGGAAGGTGGATCACTATCACTTTCAGACACCATTGCTACAAGGTTAGTAACACAAACAAAACATTGGACCTTACCACTCATTAAGTGTTTACACTCTTCAACACTTGTGTTTCACACTTGTAAGACTTTTTATTTTTTATTTTTTATAATGTTCACTCTTGTCTTTTTCCACTCAGTAACTCTTCTTTAGCCCTTGAAATCAACCAAAGATTGCAATTCAAGGAGTAGCCGAAGTTAAAGATGAAACAAATCTAAACTCAACTTAAGAGGTCAAGGAAGAAAGAAAACTCTAAGACAAAATCTTGAAAATTTAGAAGACAACAATAAAAACTCCAAAAGAAAGTACTACTCAAAAGGAATGCAAAAAAAAAAAAAGACAATTAGGAAAAAAATTGGCTAAGTATAAACCACTGCAATTATGCAAAAAGAAAGTACTAGAAAGTAACAATAAGCACACACTAAGAGATAGAAGGTTGTTAAATTTTTTTTTGTTTTTTTTTTTCACACTTGGGTCCTCATATTTTATTTTGACCCCAAAATATTTTTGAATATTTTCTTTTTGGTCCTTCATATTTTCTCTTTTAGGATAAGAAACTTTTGATATTTGCCTAAACGCTCAAATACTCTCCAAACATAATTTTAAAGATCAAACTCAGAAATTTTCCAACAGTGCTATGAGTTTCATGAAGAACATTAAGAACAACCCATATTCAAAGCAACTCTGAATTCAATAAAAAGATAGGCTAATTGAAGGCAAATGAAGATAATCTTATGTAAATACTACAAAATAAAGTTTGGTCCTATTCATAGGGATTCGTAAATATCTCATTCCCAAAAAGAGAAAACATTCGAAACAATTGGGTTTTCTTAAAACCCGCAAGAGACACAAAATTAAACACAAACGAGAAGGAATCAAAGGAATTAAATTTTATGAATTTTTTTTTGTTTTTTTTTGTTTTTTTTTAAAATAAAGATAACGAACTTGCACCTATATTGATAGAAACCGTTTCGAATTGCTCTTTGGATTCAAGTTCTAATTACCACATGACGACGGCCAAGGCATGAATGCTTGGATAAGATTATTTCCGGATGCAAATTTCAAGACTAAAGGGATAGTTGTTTAGAACTTAAAACAAAAGATGGAGAAGATTAAGAAGATGGTAATGAATAATGCCACGATCTGTATTTGAATGATAAGTTAAGGATAATTCACCACAAAGGAAAGCTTCCTTCATAAGAGTCGATTTGGGTTCAACCAAGAATCAAAAAGAGGCTAAGCTCTCAATTCAAGCAAATGCTTAATTTTATTAATCAAAAGTTATTCAAAAATAGCAATGTATGAGTACTTATAGAGTTAAGCCTCTAATAAAACCTAAAAATGCATAGTTTTGACCGATTTTAGTCCACATTGAGGCCCATTACACAAATAAGAAATTACTAAATTATAAAATTATGAAAATTGTGAAAATTACGAAAATTACAAAAAGTTACGAAAGGAATTGCACTAAGCGCGACATTCGCGCTAAGCCAGCTCTCATACAATCTTCAGGGTGCTCCAATTCAGATTCTTGTGTCTTCCTCCATCCTTGCCCTTGTTAAATAGTCCAACCATAATTCTCTTGGTCATGTCTTTTTGTAGAAGCTTAGTTTTGGACCTTGTCATTGGACCCTTCAATTCGTAGAGTACTTCTAGAACTTCATGCTCTTTTGATAGTCCTCTATCATTGCCCTCATCAAATTTCAACATAGAAGAAAACAAGCGGGCAGAGCTTCTACTTCATAGTCTGCCAGATTTGTATGATCAACTCATTATCAACATAGCAAATAATAATATTGTCAGTCATTTAACCTTTGATGATGTTACTTAAGCTATTCTTGAAGAAGAATCCAAGCGAAAAAATAAGGAAGATAGGTTGGAAAATTCCAAGCAAGCAGACGCTTTAACAGTGATGAGAGGTAGATCAACAGAATGTGGCTCCAGCGGGAGTCAAAATCATGGTAGGTCAAAGTCTCAAAGAAGGAATAACCTCAAATGCTATAATTGTGGCATGAAAGGACACTTAAAGAAGGAGAGAACTCTGAAGCATCAACCTCTTAAGGTTGTGTTGCTAGTACCTCAGATAATGCAAAAGTCCTGTGTAGTGAAGCGACAATTAGTTCTAGAGGCGAAAGACAACTTATGATTATTGCATATTGGATTCATGTGCAACCAGGCCCATGACTCCACGTCAAGATTGTTTTTGCGCTTATGAAACTATCTTGGAAGGATTTGTGTTCATAGGGAATGATCATGCCTTTGGAAATTTTTCTTGTCGGTACATCAAATTAAAAATGTATGATGGTACCATGCACACAGTTCAAGGGGTACGCTATGTGAAGGTTTGAAGAAGAATCTATTGTTCATTGGGCAATTGCATGAGGGGTTTAAGATCCATATTGAAGGTGGGATCTTGATGGGAAGCCTTATGTACTTCATGATTTGTACTAGACCATACATTGCGCAAGCAGTGAGAGTGATTAGTAGGTTCATGGTAGATCTTGGTAAAGAGCATTGAAGTGTTGTGAAGAGGATCCTTAGGTACATCAAAGGAACCTTAGGTGTTGCATTATGTTTTGAAGGATCGAAATATATTGTCAAGGGCTATGTCGATTCAGATTTTGAAGGTGATCTTGATAGGAGAACATCTACTACTGGCTATGTGTTTACACTTGCAAGAGGCGTAGTGAGCTGGTTGTCTGAATTACATATTGTTGTAGCTTTGTCTACTATAGAACTGAGTACATGGCAACTACCAAAGCTTGCAACGAATCTATTTTGATTCAAAGGTTAATGGAGGAACTCAAGCACAAGCAGTTGAAGATTATTGTGTATTGTGACATCAAAGTGCTTTGCATATTGCAAGAAATCCAGCCTTTCATTCCAGGACAAAGCACATAGGTGTTTAATATCACTTTGTCAGAGAAGTAGTATAGGAAGGAAGCGTGGATATGCAGAAGATTCACACCAGAGATAACATAGTAAAGAGATGGCAAGATAAAGAGATGATTTTTGAAAGCAAACAAAAGTAACTTTAAGTAGGAGATTGTGAAGGCACCAAATAGTAAAGCCACCTTTTGTAGCATAAGTCAACAAAGTGAGGATGCAAATTTTAACCCCTACATGCATAGGCTTGTAAATTGGTTGGGGAGTAGAAATTTTCTACTATGCATTTAATGACCAAGCTTCATTCTTGGCTATAAATAGCACCTACCTTCCATCATTTTGTATCCCACTACAATTGTAGTAATCCCATTTGAGAGAGTTAGCAATACTAGCGAGGTGTGTGTTTCTCTTATTATAAGAGAGTGTGAAATTGTTGTCTCCTTATATTTAGAAAGGTTGTAATTTTCTTCCATTTAATGAAAATATTTCTCCGGTCTTGTGGTTTTTCTTTATCCGTTGAAGGTTTTTCACGTTAAAATATTGTGTGTCAATTCTTATTTTAGTTGTGAGTGATTATTTTGTTACTCTTATAGCCAACAAGATGAATGTCAAAACATCTCCACCACTAAAGCAAAATGAGGCCTTTACACATAATATTATTGAATATGGAAACATAGTACTGTCTCATCAAATTTAAGTAAGCTACTTGAGGCTTTTTAAACTTACAATGTTGATCCAATGCAACTTAATGGGAAAATAAATAACTAAAAAAGGAAAATTTGAATTTTAACATGTTGTGTTGATATCAATACAACTTTAAAAATAGGATGCACTTGGTTACTTAGCAATGCTAGATTATGAGATGTTTTTGTTACCGGACCAAATAATATCAAGCTTTATTTGCTTGTTCTCTAGTATGATTTTATGTTTACCTCCAATGTGACTCAACTCCCCGCTATTTTTACAGGTATCAATTTGTGTTACAATTATTGCAGTAGGCGTTGTATCAAGTTGTTTTGGGTCATACTCAGCCCTCTCCGAGATCATCAAGGAATTGTTTAAATCCTAGACATTGAGAATGTAGCAACCAAAGTCTAGTGAACCTATTATTCTACAAATTTTTATTTCTCATTCGAAATGTTGAGTAATTTTTTTATTGATAGTTTATTTCCCATTGTTGCTATTATTATGGTTATTCTAGTTTTTTCTTTCCGCATCATTAAATGAAAATTTGCTCATGTTTGATGTATGGGCATAGTTAACTCATACATGGTGTGGCAAAGAACCACCTTATAAATGGTAAACCGAGATCAAATGAGTTTTGTTAAGGAAGGTTTTTGTCGAGTTGGAGAAAGATCAAGGATCCTTAAGTGACCATTTCAAGTTGCAACTAACAATATAGCATTGTGAATGAAAAAATGATTAATGCAATAATGAATGATTTCAAGCCTAAAATACTTTTATTTCATTCTATTTTATACTACTCAGTTCTATTTAATTTTTTTAAATGCAAAACGAATTTATTAAAAAAGCACCAAAAGTAAAATCCACCTAACCAACAAGGTTGACACAAGTGATAATGACTTGTGTTTCTTAATTAAATTGTCTACGACTTAAATCGTGGTTGACGCTTGGATATATGGAATAAATCGTGTTGGAAAAGAAATATGCATCTTATGTGTGCTCGAGGGTCTAACGAGGATTAGTCACTGTTTCTGGTGAAAACTAATATGTACCGATATCATGTTCATATAAAAAGGGAAAATCCACCCACTAAAACCTGAATACATACAACTGTTGATATTACAAAACAATATAAAATGTTCAATTCTATTTTTTTAGAAGAATAATTTAAATAAATTCATACTTTCCTAAGGTATTTGGACCAAAACAGAACAAGAGTTTCCTAAGCTATAATTTTATGAAAATAAATAAATAACATCTTTCATCAATTAGTTGGTTCACTATATTTACCGCTGCCTCCTATAAGGGTGTCAAAATTAAAGGGAAGGGTATTTCCCCCATTTAAGGGATCAAAACCTGAATATTCAGGCCATAATTCAATCATCTCCCCAGTAATTCTTTGTATCAAACCCATGTCTTCACTTTGATTAGAAAGCATGCTCCAAGGGCCATTAATCCAATTGTCATTGCCATAAGCAAAAACATCAATCGCACCACCTTGCATTCTTGTTTGGAGAGACGACCCATAATTGTTAAACACATCATATGAACTTGAATAAATGGATGTTCCATATTTGTTGGCATCAAACTTGCTTGGATTTTCTCATCAGTGTAGTAGGGTACTTTAAAATAAAGGGACATTTGATGCCAAATTAAAAAATAGTTAGAAACAAATATGGAATAACAAGATTAGAAAACATAGCAAGTAATTTACTCATTTCATTTGTTTATTATTAATGAATAAAAATGCTAGCATTCTACTTCAAATACCTACATTCTTTCAATATTTAAGTATGGGTCTTGCTAACTCAATGCTCTTAGGGTATTGGTTAAGGAAGTAAAAAGAAAAATAATTAGGCTTAAAAATATGTCAGATATCCCTGAAATATACCAACATGTGGGAGATCCCTAAATTTCGCAATTGTTCCCTAATTTGTTTTTGCTTCTCGTTGGGTCCTTGAAGCTTCAAAAGTTTTGTGGGAGATCCCTGCCATTAGTCTCTATCTAAAACGTGAATGATGTGTCCATTAGTTGGACACGTAAACAATACACGTGCAGAGGTATCAATGACATGGCTTACCACTTGGATTTTTTATTTTTATATTTAATTTAATTTAATTTAATAAACTATTTTATTAAAAAAACTAACGAAGTTGTCGACTAGAAGTGGCGCCAAGAGCAGCTCCTCTCCGACAACCACTCATCTGATCCCAAACCCTCATCCGACTGCGACAAATATAGAGAAAGAGACATAGACCACCACCGAGACCATTGAGCAGGGACCACGATCGTGACAAAGACAGAGAATGCAAGAGCAAGAAGGCTTGCAAAGTCAAACAATGTAACAAAGAGAGGGAGTGCGAACAACACACCCACCTTCTCCAAAAGCACTCCACAATGGCAGCCAAATTTCAACAACCAAAAAAATAATCAATCAACAAACAACACCAAACACCACTCAACAACATCACCACTTTCTCTTCCACGACCCTATTCCAATCATCGGCTCCACTAGAGCCATCATCGATGTCAGAGTCGTCACTCCTTTGCACCGTTGCTTTAGACCTTGACACATTTCCAACATTGAGAGACAATGGTGTAACATGTGAAGAGATAGATGCTACTGTCGAATTTGAGGGTTTTATCATTGGCATAGTATTTTTTGTGGCGGCGGGTCAGGCGACGTTGAAGAGTTTTTTTGGAGGAAGATTTGGACTTTTGGGTTTGGGGGAGGATGAGAGAGGAGATATTAGCAGGGAAGGAAGAAAAGGCAGAAGGAGAAGGCAGATGAGGAGGAGAGGAGTATGTTGGGAAAAAGAGTGTGGAAGAAGAAGCATTGGTGTTGAGTGCGGTTGAAAATGGGTACTTTGGGTTTGGAGGTGATGGTGAAAAAGATTGTCAAGGAGGAGGGCTTGGGGGTTATTATGAGGGAGGAGGGGATCCATCTTGGGGAGAAAGGGTTGTGGAGGGTGGTGGTGCTACTGCACATTGTGTTGTGCTGCTTACTATCTCTCATGTGTTAGGTGTTGCTTCTCTCTTGCTAAATGTGGGAGGGAGAAGAAGATTTGTTAGAGTGAGAGTGGGAAAAAGGATGATTTAGATGGACAAAAGGGGAGAAAGAATGGGGAAAGAAGAGAAGAGGGGAAGGAAGGGAAAAAAGAAATACATTTTTTTTAAAATTAAATATAAAATTAAGAAAATCCAGGTGGCATGCTATGTCATTGATACCTCTGACATGGCTTCGCACATGTATCATTGACATGTCCAACTAACAGACACATCATCACGTTTTAGACGAAGACTAACGATAGGGATCTCCCACAAAACTTTTGAAATTTCAGGGATCCAACGAGATCCAACGAGAAGCAAAAAAATTTCAAGGATCAGTTGCCAAATTCGGGTATATTTCAGGGATCTCCAACATATTTAAGCCAAATTATTTATTATGGAAATCATAGTGGAGTATAAAAAAAGTCACGAATAGTGCAATTTTATGCATCCCAGTAATGTTTTTCTCATTTTAGTTATTTAACTAATGTTTGAAGGACACTGGTTAATATTTGTCTTTAAGTTTTGACTAAAATTTGTTGGTCCTCACAATAATTATGTACGAGATTTATTATATATAGAGTGAAACATATGACATTTTGATTGTCTCAATAAATTTCAACCTATAACACTAGTAATTTCTTTAAAGTTTATAACAAAATAGTCTATGCACTGACATGTTATGTTATTATTCAATCATTAGTTGATTTGACATGCATTATAAGTTTATTAATTTCTACAATAATCATGTTATATTCATATCTACTATGATATTTTCAATAATTAATAAGGCAACTCTATCAATGCATACTAACAAGGGATGGTAACAATATTCATCCATGTAATAGACTTACATAGAGTAAGATGTGCCATGTTGGAGTTAGGTTGAGACAAAACTACAGAGTTATGTGACCCATCAAAGGTAGGGAATGATGCAATTTCAGTCAAGTCCACATTAAGGTTAGGTTGTAGTAAAACTGTAGGGTTATTTGACCCATCTAAGTCAAAGTTAGGTTGTGATAAATCTACAAGGTTATGTAACTCATCAAAGGTAGGAAGTGATGCAAATGCAGTTAAGCCCGCAATAGAATCGGGTTGTGATAAAATTGAAGTGTTATGTGACCCATCAAAAATATTGTTATGTTGTGATAAAACTTTAGGGTTATGTAACCCATCAAAGATAGGGAATGATGATGGAATTGTAGTTAAGCCAATGTTATAGTTGGTTTGTGATGAAACTGCAAGGTTGTGTGAACCATAAATCAAAGGTAGAGAGTGGTCCACTTGAAGTTAAGCCTGTTATTTGCCTTTGTTCTTCAAAAAATATGCTTAGTAGCAACATTTTTTTCTGCCCCCATGACAAGTTTGCATAATAACCTTTAATGAACTCTTGGTTTTCTTCCTCAAGCTTTTCCCAAACTGAAAAAAATGAGGAAAAAAGATTTTTTTAAAAAATATAGAACACCTAATGATGGGTGTTTCAAAAAATTAATGGCAAAAGTAAATTATATGTGATTACACATTTATTGTATTTGTTACTTTTATTCTTTTAATTAGGATAATCTGTAGTAAATGTATATATGACAGTTTAGCTCAATATAACATAAATTAAAAGGCATATTTAACAAATAAAAAGTTAACATATTGAACGAAAACAAGACCCCTTCAAACTATCAAGTCCTATGACATTTTTACACAACTGCTGCGCCTAGCACAATATACACAAAAACCCTTCTGAAGATGAAAACATTTTGGTTTTGCTACACTTCATGCCATAAAACATAAACCCACAAACTCCATTATTAAGTCCAAGAAATGTGCCATAGGCTCTGAGATATTTAGAAAATCGAAGGCAAAAACTGAATGTCTTCACCTTTTAAAAGATTAAATATAAAATATTGCTATGGATAAAAAAGAAAATACAACTAAACAGATGATATATGAATTCAATATATGAGATAGAATGTTGCCTTTGAAAATGTAAAAAAAAAAAAAAAAAAGAGAGATGTGTACACAATCCCATCCCACTAAATATGGAAAGACAAAGAGATCCCCTTTTAAAATGATGCTAACAACTTTAACCATTTATAAGAAAAAAATAACTTAACTAAATTCTTATTTCTCAATTTTTGGTCAAATTAATCTTTTCTTGTGTATAATATAAGGGTAGAAAAATACACAAACTAAACTAGTTGCTTTCCCCTAATGTACTACCATTCTATAGTTATTCAAATTTGAACATTGAAAATGATATCTATACTAGGCCCTATAATTCAAACTTTAAACAGATTCTAGGAAGTGGTGTTCTGTCCAAAACAGTAAGTTAGACAATTAAAAGTAACACATCTAAAATGAAAGGAAAAACAATTACAAAAGTAAAACAATTAAAAAATATGTGTTGTATACTATAGAACAAACCAAAGTCTAGCAAAATGAGGGTGGAGTAAAATAAAATTGGGAAAGAAAAAAGTAAAGCATGTAAGTGCCATAGAGCAAAAGTTTTCATAACCTAGTTTGATGAAATTAGGCTCTATTTCTACTTGACTCATTAACTCAACAACTTCTTCCTTATTCATATTTTGTGTCAAACTATGCTCTATGAGAGCCTGCACCTGTAATGAAGCAAGCAAACAAAACAACTCAGCATTTGATGATTTCAATTTAAATTGACATACTAAGAAATTAAAGTATAAAGTAATCCTTTGGCAAACTTAACAAGTACTCTTAATAAAAATTGATACCTTATTTAGGAAAATTCCAAAATTACTTAAAGCACAAATGTAAGTCAAAGTAGTATTTCCAAAATCCTAAATGAAATAAATTGACTCAAAATGACTAACAGAAGAAAGCATGTAAAGATAACTATTCTCTTATTTCCCTAATCAACAACAAATTGTATTCATAAGCAATAAGGAAGAAATATAAACCAATAATAATAATTCATCACATATTGGCATGCAAGTGGGATGTATCAAATGTTAATAATCACAAAACAAGTTTGATCTACTCAACTAATTAGTGATGCAAACTTCAATGTCATTCTTAAGAATCTAGGCTTACATATGTTTGAAATCCCTAATATGTACTTGATTTATGTTTTGAGTCTATGATCAATTTTTTTGTTGTTTGCAGTTTCTAATATATTAAAAATTTTGTGCCTAACAAAAATAAATATTTAAATTTTTATTCTGAATCCTTGCCATCAATTAAGTGATGCTGTGATACCATTTTAATGACTCTTCTAATATATATCAATCATTACTTAACTGACAGTAGGAATGCGGAATAAAACTTCTAATATATCATAAACTGAACTTGTTTAAGCCTAAAATCTAATGAGAGACGGAGGGTGACAGAGCTTCTAGCTTACCCGCTTAACATCTTTACATGTAACATGCATGTCTTCGATTCACATATCCATGAGGCATACTGGAAGTTCTCAAAATATATATAATGCTAACCACTACCTAGACACATAATGATACACGAAAAAAGGATTAGTACTAATGATGTATAATAGGTTGACAATATAAAGTTTGCTTTATGGTTTTAGTACATGAAAAGTGAAACTCTAAATTTGATCATTTATTTGTTTCATAGGAAAGAAAAGAAAAGCATTGAGAAATTTGAGTCCTACTAAGAATATTAACATTAATATCAAAGTGAAAATGTATGCAAAAGAAACTAATTAATAAAGAACCTAGCTTTAACCATGATAGTCATTAATTCTCAAGAAGATAAAAATTAAATTATGAAGTATAATAAAGATCCTAAATAGATTGAAGATAATTAATATTGAAGCAAAGATATAAGAATCAGATATTAGAGGAGGCACGTAAGAAATTGATCGCTACGATGAAAAATAGATCCAAACTACGTTAATAATTTAATATACAATAAAGGGTTCACAATATCTCTCACAACTTGAGGTAACAAGCAGCAACAATTTTGGAATAAGGTAGATTGCAACTTAAGCATAATTAATGTTTTTCTATTTTATTTTTATTTTTTGGACAGCAAAGCGAACTGTATATAAATATATATTCCATATACCAGGTACCAGGGTACCTGAACCCATGTACAAATGGTAATCACAAAAAAAATCAAACGACCCCAGTAAACAAGTAATTCAACAATATTTAAAAACATATATGACATTATAAACAAGAATAACCCAAGACTGCAGGATGGTGAAAGAACCACTAAGAGCATTTACAACCGCAATTTAAAATCATGAATCATTCTCACTCTCATCTCCCTTGTTGACGCATAAATTGCCTTACCCAATGACTCCTTGTTGCATAATTTTTTAAGATTAAGAGATTAAAACAAGAATCAAGAACTCACCAAACGAAAAAGAATGGTATAAAATATACGATGGCACACACTACAAATTGAGTAACTTGATGGGTTAATCGCACAAACCTGGAAATTCAGCCAAGATCGATTTGAGGGATTGTGTGCTTATTACCAAAATAGAAAAAATAAAATAAAGAATGACACGGTAGAAGATCAAAGACGAAAACACTTAACCTAAGATTGGAGAAGGAAGGGAATGACATAAATGGAGAATGAGAAATAGAATATGGTGGGAACATAATATCCTCTTTATGATAAACTTTTTTTCATAAAATGCGGATATCTATTATCCTTAGTTTTGAATTTCAAATAACTCATCAAATCCCAAATCTTAATAACACCCTTATTTTGCTAGGCGTTTTAGATAGTTTGTTTATTTATTTTCCTCTCCAGCATCCAAAAATTATATTATGCTCCAGGACCACCACGTCAATGATAATTGATTATCGCAACACTTCAAAACAATTAAACTATGCTAATTTTGTAGCACATGATCAACCTAGGTCGACTCAAAGACACGATCAATTTGATTCCAACTTCAATTCACTAATAAACAATAGAGGGATTTTATTCGAACATTTTTCATTCGATAAACAAAATTTGCAAAAACACAAAATACAATTGAAGAAAAATATAAAAACTAACATAATTGATAAGAACATCAATCCAATTCACCAAACCAAGCAATGGGAATTATCATAGTTGTCATATAATGATCTTGTTATGAAAGTTCATTCAATTTAATTAAAAGCAGTTCAATCGAATTAACTTCTAAATTAATTGAAACCACAAACCTAATTGAGGTGATTAAAATTCAAAATTTGGAAATGAATCCATAATCTAATCTATTTTCAATCCTAAACATATTCATAATCATGAAAATCAAATAAAAGATTCAAGAAGAAAGTGAACATTCACACAAAAATTGAAATACCAAACCAAAACTCAAATTCTCTTTGCTTGGACTCGATTCTTGGATTGATTGATTGTTTAGTCTTCCATGATCATCATAAGTGGAAGAGCCACGAGATTAGTGCAAGAAAATGGAAGAAAATACATGAAAATGAAGAAGAAATCTCAAGAACAATGAGAGAAAAAAAAGAGAAATTTTAATTCTGGAAACTTCTAAAAGAAATTACAAATTCTATTTGTGCTAAAAAATGAAGTGTCAAAATCTAACTAACTAATTGCACTAAAATATAGTGACTAATTCAGTAGGAAAGAATGGGCCATGATTAGGCCCATCTAATCTAACTAATTACTAATTACACCTATTCGCAGCCCAAAACTCAAGTGCAGAGGTTCTGACTTCCAAGCCTAAAATGATCCTTAAAATGACAGAATTAGCCTCGACTTATTTATGACAAAATTGTATATCTTTTCCTTATCTTTCCATGGACTACTAATATGATCCATTTGAATTTATATATATCTCTCTAGGTCCTACACAAGGAAGATAGGTCAAGTAAGCAAAAAATCTGAAAATAAGTAACAATTATCAATTAAGCCTACTTGTTTGCCTAAGAAAAAACTTGAGTTAGAGTAAGAAAATAAAATTCCAAGATAATTCAAATAAGAAGAATAGAAAAATATTAAACTAAAAACATTCAATCAGTCAATTGTGGGTCCTCACCAATTACAATGCAACACGTGGACAATGGTTACTGCTCACTAATCGCTTAGTGCCAATGCAGCTAACAGCGTGAAGCGTGACATAAAGATTTGCATATTAAAAGCACGCTTAATAAGTTTTTTTTAACATCATATAATTTACAAATTGATGTTGAATTTTAATTTTCAAAGACAACTTCAATCAACCAATTGGAAACACGATTTCATTCTTGTAACCAAATGCAACCAGAAATAGGGAAAATATTTTTCAACAGATACCAGAGTGATTATATTGTCAAAATTGTTCGTGATCATAAAACAATTTAATTGGAGATTATAATTGATTACATATTGTATTTACCAAAATTTGGAGCTGCCTCACATCAGGGTAGACATGGCCAAGGTAGGCTGTAACGACTACCTTTTATTTACGTATTGAACTTCTTAAATATTTAATTTACGAATGATTTTTTTTTATTATTTGCTAAAAATTAGGTTACCATAAACTTAAGCTAATTCATTAAAAATTCATCAAAGTAATTAAGGTGAACGAGCTAATAAATCCAACGTAGTTAAGTTCCCATATAAAACAGTCCATAGTACAGAGCCAATAAACAGGCAGACAATTTCAAATACATATTAAAAACCACAAAACAAACCACAAAACAGTAAGTATCACAACATCTTCATCACATCATCCACGCATATCCTTAATCCAACATCCATGCTCTGCTACTACTGTTCATCTGCTCGCCCAAATAAATTGGGGTCATTACAGGTGTCAACCACCGACACAAAACACAGGGTAAGTCTATGATAATTACAGT
>PYAF01005803.1:88551-125785 GCA_007407185.1 Glycine tomentella | reverse complement strand
GATCATTTTTCAAGCATCCCAGAGTGCTTATGAAATTTCCTCCTTAAGATATATTGCTAAAATACCTAGGGGTAATTTGGTCATTTCAAAAATGTCTAGGGGTATTTTCGTCATTTCCCTTAAATCCTTCTGTACTATCCCTAGTTAACATTTTACCCTAATATTTGACTGTGATTTGAAAAATTTGGGGTGTTACAGAGACCAGCTCACTAAGTGCGCTAAGTGCAATTCTAGACAAATAGAAAATTGCACTTAGCGAGACCAGCTCGCTAAGCGAGATCTGTAGTCTATAAATATGTCCATCAGCATGAAAAACACAATTTGCCGTTGGACCATCGCACGGAGAGGGGCACTTTAATCAAAGCGAAATCTTCAAAACTCAACTTGAGGATTCGGTAGAGAACGGAGCCTCGGATCCTCTTTTCGTGGTTTAGTCGAGGTAACCATGATTTTCTTGTCTTCTCCTAGTTAGTTTAAGCCTCTCTTAGTTTCTCTTGTGATTTAGGTACCATTATTGGATGTTTTTGCACTTCTCTTAGAAAAACCTTTGAAAATGAAACATTGAAAAAGTTTCCTTTTATAAAATTGATGTCATTTTCGTGACCTTCGCTGAACCCCAATCACTTTGGCGTGATCAAAATTTCAAAATGACGTCTCATTGATGTAGACTTCAAAAATACCATTTTAGTACCTTTTAAATTTGAGTCGGTATTTGACCTCGAATATTAATGTTAACCTTGTATTTTGAAATCTATGCTGAATTATCTTCTATTTGTTTGAACCAAAGGACATGAACTGTAATACCCTTCTAATTACTATATTATGCCTAGGTCATAATAAGTAACTAGAAGATGTTAACTTTTCTAATGTAAATTTTTTTAACTAGATTCCATTGAGAAAAACTTATTTCAATATTAGAAATTTAATTGTGTTAAGAAAATTATGCTTATATAGAGCCTGTAGAGACTTTTTGGTCTCTTTAATAACTTACAAACTTAGTAATAACTTGTAAATAATATTTCATACAATAATATTAATGTCCACATACTACAAAGTATATAGGAAAATATTACAAGTCTACAACATTAAAAGAAATCTTCCAACTTGTCCCCACTTTGTAGCTGCTCCTTTCGATTTACCTGTCTGGAATGACACGGGAACACATTAAAACAGTGAGAGTTCCAAATAATTCCCAGTAGCCATTAGGTTAAAATTTACTTAGCATACAGTGTTATCGTCATCATTCCAGCTACTTCGGTTTATTAAGAAAACATGTGAACAATCATAGTTGATTTTAATTTCATAAATGTAACACCCTCATATTTCAATACATATGTGTGAATTTTCTCATAAAGATTATTGGTATGCAATTATAGTGAAAATGACGAAAATGCCCCTGGACATTTTGAAAATTACAAAAATACCCTTCAGCCCTGAAAAGGTCAGATAGCCTCAAGAATTCTATAAGAAACTGATAAAAGTACAGTATGCTCCTGGATAATGAATTATTAACATAGTTGGTGAAAGAAACCATAAATTAGAATTTTTAGGAATTTTGGAAGATATTTTGAAAAGAACTAAATCTAGCATAATTCAAGTATCAGAAAAACACAGGAAAATGATAGATACAATCCATAGAATTTTCTCTTAATCATAGAAGGAATAGACTTCTTTAATAAGTTAGTTTAGTAATTTTACTAATTAAGGGCAAAAGGGACCAATAAGAATTAAGATAAAGCCAGTTGATAAGAAAAGCTTAATAACATCCTAAAATTGTTACTAAGACTTAAGTTAGTCTCTAAATAATTTTAGAATTTTTATTCCTAAGAAGGTATTTGGAATTAGGCTTTCATAAATGATAGAAACAATTTCATTCAATTTAAAGATACCTAATAAGTAGAACAAAGCACAAAATCTCCCTAAAATAAGCTATTTCACGTGAAGAAAATGGAAATTGGAAAAGTTTGATCTCCAAACCAAACTATGGCCATGTGATATCAAGAGAAATGGAGAAGGCTTGAGAAAATTCAAGATAAAGGACACTTGGTTGGAAGAAAAGCTTGAACTCTTTGCTATTGGTCCATTTGGAAAGTTAAGTGATCATAACTTTGGAGATATTCTTATGACTAAGCATAAAAATCTACCAACACCTAGCTACTCCACGTGAGAAAGGAAAACAAAGGAGGATGCATTCTAGCTTTGCCAAATTCACGTGCAAAATGAAAAAAAAAGGAGGAGGATATAGAATTTTCATGAACAAAGACACTTGTAAAGTGAGAAACTACTAGCCAATAAGATTAAATCAATTGGAAAGCTAAGTCATAATAAGCCTAAGAGATATTTGTAGCAAAAGCAATTTCAACAACCTTATAAAAGGATGGTGGGGACCGAAAATGAAGACTAGCTCTAAGGGAGCACACGTGAAAAACTACACTCCATATCACTTTCATTCCATCATTTTCCAATATCACATCCTTTTCACTTTGATTTAAAGCAAAAAAAAGGCCCACCATCTTAAGATCTCCCGTGAAAAGCTAGGAGTATTAGGAGGAAGGCTGTCAAATTTTAAGAAGAAGGCAAGGTATGGGGAAACTTTATGATAAATATGGTTTAGATATTAATGATGCTAATATTCTCATTTATTTCCATAAAGAATTAAGCCTTGCCTACCATGTGTTTGATGAAATGCTTCAAAGAGATAAAGTTTGTGTAATGAATGATTATTTGAATGAGTGACTTGAAATTAGCTTAAGGAATGATTGTTGGAATAAATAACTTGAATCCAGCTAAATGGGTGAATGATTAAGTAACTTAAATTTTATGTATTATGACTATATTTAAGGAAATGATTGATTTGGTTTATAGTAACATAATGGAATGTTTCATTGAAATTTATGAGTTTATATATTGTTAAAAGTGTGCTATAAATTCTTGAGTATGTTTATCAAATTTCATGATGAAAGAATGTCTATTATGTTGAACTTTATGAAGATTGATGCTGAAAATTCAAAGTATAAGAATATGAGAATCTGAGATATAAATCTATACTGAAGAGTAAATATGAGATAAAAAGAGAATCATTCATGCATGTTTCATATGCATATGCCTGGCGGGGGCTAGTCCGTGTGATTTACCTCAAGAGGAGGTGTGTCAGATAGTTAGAGGAACTGAGTACGAGCGTTCAGACAATGATGAGTCTGAGCTGGGGGGTGCTTCGGCAGTGGGGAACTCACGTCACCCATGATGATCACATGTAGTGTGGGGTGACTTTCCTGTGCACCACTGTGACACCCTGACTGATCGTGCAAGTTATGGACCAGTGATTGGGGCTATCTTGACTATGGTACCAAATGTTGAGAATTTGAGAGGAACATGCATCATTTAAACAAAGAATCATGCATCTTGTCTTATGAATGTTATTATGGTTAGTTATGGATGTATTCTTCTATTTAATTATGTTTATCATAAACTTACCCTATTTTGTGTCTGTGGTTGACACCTGCGATGATCTCAATCTAATTGAGCGAGCAGAGGAACAGTGAAGCATAAGCAATGGATGGTTATGAAGAAGATGTGATGAGGAAGCTTGGATTGCTTATATTTTGTTTCTTGTGTTTACTCTGATAATATGTAATTTATACTAGACTTTGGATCAGTCTGTTGGCCTGTATTTTGGACTGTATTATGTTAAACTGTATCTTGGACTATATATTATTTTGTTTTGAATTTAAAAACGTTTGATGATAAAGAATTCGTTTAGAATTAATTTAGGAAAAGAAGAAAATATATATATATATATATATATATAATAAAATTTCTTTACATAAAAGGTAATAAGCGAAGAAAATTTGAGTCGTTCCAATAAACAAATAACCCAAAGTAGTTTCATTTTATTCACAAACACTTAAAAATAATCTCATACTTCATCACTAGTGTAAGCATAAGTTTTCAATCATGACAATGCATAGCTTTTCTTTATTAATCTCTTTTTTAATACCCTAAACTAGACAATGAGCTCATTATTAGATTTAGGTTCCTCTCGCAGGGTCGTGCTCAGCTTAACTGTATCACCCTTTGGGGTCCCATAGGGCCATTCTCAGCTTAACTGTATCCCTTGGGTCAATATGTCTTTCCCACAGGGTTGTGCTCGGCTTAACCGTATCACTAGTTGGGTACCATCACGGTTGTGCTCAGGTTAACTATATCACCCTTCAGGTATTATCTTTCTTTAGTTTTTCCCTCAGGGTTGTGCTCGGCTTAACTGTATCACCCTTTGGGCACCATCAGGGTCGTGCTCGACTTAATCGTATCACCCTTCAGGTCTTATCTTACTATCTTTCTTAATGCACATGACATGCTCAAAGACATGCAAAGCTACATAACTCATGTCATGAAATTATGCCACAAAACATCAAGATTTCATCATTATACAAATCACTTTTCAAGAAAATCATAATAAACAACATTATAACAACTATATTTTTTACTACATATGATTCAGTTCTTCCTATAATCAATGCTAATCAACAAGTCATTAAATTCTCATCGTTTAGTATGTTAAACTAGACTTCTCAAGCTTTCTAACAAGGTATCACATGCTTCAATTGGAGTTCTAAAACTCTAGCTATAGCATATTAATAACAACCTTCCAAGGCTGCCAGCAAACTCAAAATTCTACACTGACATCTCTTAGTATTTTCGTGATTGCAAGCAGTACACAATCTAGATTTAGATGAATTTTTTATATGTAATAGTTAACACCTAGATCTTCAATTAAATATATCATACACCTTATTTGAGTAAGAAATGAGAGAGAAATATATATATTTTTTAAAACGGGTGGCAGTGGCTGTTTTGGGTGTGGATAGATTCAGACAACTTGGGTTCAAATAAATCTAGGGCATGATTCACTGCTCAGATTAGTCCCATATTTTAGGGCAATATAGAAGACATCCTAAGCTTTAAAATTAGTGGTCAAACACCTCATTTGGTTAAGTACAAAAGGAGATATAAAATTTTAAAGACAATCCAAAATTCAACTCAAAATCATTCGAATAATCTCAAGAATCAAGTGATACATAAACCTGAACTTTCACCTACCTCAAACAAGTTTGCTTCCAATTCCTCCAAGTATTTGGCTGCACCTCAAGGTCTTGAAAGAATGAAAGTATTGTCTAGAATTTGATGTTTTGGAAAGGTGAAGGAGGCAATAGAAGAGATAAGCTACGGTTGGAAGTGAAGAAAGAAGTGAGAAAATGATATCAAGGTACAAGGAAGAATACAATCGGCTTTGTGCTTTGGAAGCTAGCTCCTACATGCAGTTTTTTGTGGTGCCATAAGCTATTTATATTAAGTGAAATAGTTAGGATGGAAAAGAATTAGTTAGAATAAAACTTAGTTAGTAGTTAGTTTAGTCCTAAGTTACTAAATAATTATAACCTAAGAAAAATATCTAAAAGTTTTGTCCTTATTCATTTAATGTCATGTTATCTTCAAATAAAGCGATATTCCTTTGAACTTGGTTGGCCTATGCACGTGTAATGGAGTTTTCAAGAAGCCAAATCAGATTTTTCCTAAGCTTGGTTGCAAAATTATCTTTTATACAAAGTTCTAGAGCTTACACATTAACCTACACATGTTTTCACTTCCATTTTGCTGAAAAATCTCACGTACACAAGCACATGTGGCTGCACCTAGTTTTAGTGTTTATACCACTTGTACTTCATGTGGTTTCCAATTAACATGATAGCTATTAATATGTCATTCATCTAAAGTGTTAATCCTTTGTCCAATATCCCACATTGCTAGATCTCTTTATATTACTAAAATTTTGTTTCTTTTCTTAAATTGTCTAATCATGACTAAATATATTCTAAGCATTTCTAAACTTGTCACTTGAATCCCTTTGCTTTTATCATATCCTTCTTGTATGACACTATCATCACAAGTGTTTCTCATGTGATAATTTTCCTCATCATATTATCACATGGTCTGAAAATATAGCTCATGATAGCTTTAGATATTCATGCAATTTTCTTTCATTTTCACTGTATGATTTATTTACTTGCATTTATTATATTTGGTAGTAAAATTTAGAGACTTATCTTCTCACTTACCTAATCATAAATTTTCGGTCAGTCTAGGGACTCCTAGTTTTCTTGTGATATTTATCTGTTACTAAAGGTAATTTGGTAATTTGTTATCCTAGGGGTATTTCTATAATTTTCTCAAGTCTCTACAAAATATCTAAGACAAAATATCTAAGGGTATTTTGGTAGCTTGTCACTCACTTCAGGGGTATTATTGTAATTTCTACTTCAAAATATCTAATCAAAATATTCAAGGGCATTTTGATAATTTGTCACTTACTCCAGGCGCATTTTGGTAATTTGTCACTTACTCAGGGGCGTTTTTGTAATTTCAACTTCAAGGGTAATACGATAATTATCATATCAAGGAAAAGGGTAATATGGTCATTCTCCTTTAAGCATCTTTGTAGTTTATCTTTTTATCTCTAACTAACATATTTAAATTTTTGGGATGTTACATGAACCTAAGAGATCTCAAAACGACGTCGCAAGGAGATAACAAAGAGATATAGATAGGTGAGGGGATACCACAGTTGGGGTTAGGGAACTTAATTATGGGGATGAATGTATGTCCCTGTTGTGTGCTAGTTTTCAAGAAAACCTGTGTTTTAAACTAATGGGATGCGATATATTTGTTATTGATTAATGAAATTGTGAATGATGTTGCTTTTGTAATGATTAAATTTTTTTGGGTAAATTCTTAATCACAGACGAGACTCTTCCCAAAATTTTATATTGTTTCTTCTATTTAATTCTTTATTAAGTTTTAAATGGGCATAAAAGTTTGTTTTGTATACCATAGTTCTTCTCTTTAATTTACAATATTGTTACATCCAGTTTCTTCCAACCAAACCTTGGTTAGAGTTTCACTAAATCAAATTATGTTCTTTACAAGCTTTTACAACTGATCTCCTTTATCAAACCTAGATAAAGAAACAAAATCTAAACCCTATAGACTTCTAAAGACTAAGAATTAGAGTACACCACTCTGTTCTATCCTTCAGTGAACACTACTCCAAAATTTTTTTTAAAGAACCTTTTTAATCTTAGAAAATAAAAGAACTAAAAACAAACAAAACAAATCACAGTTAAGAGTTCAAGAAAGATATCACCTCATGATCCTCAGCATATGAATGAGATGTATTTTACCAATCAAACAAAGTTTAAATGAATGCTTTGTAGAACACAACTTTCTTGAAACCTCTTGTTCAGTCTTTGTTCAAAACAACATGATCTTTGATGTATGAAAACAAAGTTTTGAATCAAGATGTAGAGAAAATATTTTCTCAGACTTTTAGAACTTTTGTGGTGAATAAGTACTTTGTAAAAGCAAGATGTATATTTTCCCACGTTCTGAGATGTATATTGAAATCACAGACCCAATAACTTTTTATAGAAAACAAAGTAAACTCAATGTAATCGATTAAATCGTTAATTTAATCAATTATTTTGACTAATGTAATCGATTAATACACAAAATAATAGATTAAAGTATTCTAAGCTCTTTCTAGAAAACGTATAAGAGCAATTTAATCGATTAAATAAATGTGTAATTGATTAAACCAGTCACAGCAGATTCAACTTTAAGCTTATGTAATCGATTACATAGTATGGTAATTGATTAAAGCAGTTATAGCAGATTCAACTTTAATCTTATGTAATCGATTAAATAGTATGGTAATCGATTAAAACAGTCAAACTTATTTTTTGAGTTTTTACACTGTGTAATCAATTACCATTTGCCTGTAATCGATTACTATTTTCTTCATGGCTTAAGTAATGGATTACCAATGTTGGTAATCGATTAAATCAGTGCTAAAATGAGTTTTCCAAAACTTAACCATGATAAATCAATTTCTTTATGTAAACATGAAAACTTTTATGCATGTTAATGATCGTGTTTATGAAATGCAAGGAACATAAGATAAACCTCTTAAACACTTAACAAATTATAAATGCCTTGGCATTTGAAAAGCTAAAATCTTTCTTCTAAGGTACAAGCTTCATCCTTGACTTGATTTTTCCAGCTCCCCCTATATCTAACAATCTCCCCCTTTTTGGCTTTGAGCATGCCAAATATTAATTGGACATTTGTTAGCCTTTAAGTGCTTTGAGGGATGAATGATAAGAGTCTTATATTTGACAACCTGAAATCAAATCAGCCTTTTGCCAAGAGCAAGTGTTAAGTATGCTTGCATCAACAGAAATCGTTCCTTAAATTGCTCTCCCTGACTTAGGTAATTTTTCATAAGGTTTAGAGCAATCATGTTTTATATGTTCATTTTATTTTATTTCTCCCTCTATTTGGCTTATCAAAGACAACAATAGAACTGTTGAGATTATAAGTAAGGAGGATATGAAACATAAACTAAAATTTCATTTAATAAAGGGAAATATGCAGTACTTTAATCATTAATCAAAACAATCAGAACAAGCAACATGAAAACATAACCATAAACAGTTGAAAACAAGAAATAACATCAACTAAACTAGAGATTTTCAAAGTCCTTAGGAGCCAATCTAGTCTCAATGTTTCCTAGCCTAGATGTTATCTCATCCATGAAGGAAGTGGTTTCAGCCCTGTGCTCATGATGCAGGGACAGTAGAGCATCCATCTTTTGAATCATGAGAGATTCAAATGGAGAATACTGTTGTGGAGTAAGGGCATCTTCGGTTTCTTCTTCTTCTTCATCACCTTCTCCAGCACCTGCAGGTGGGGCTTGTTGTTCAGCCATTTGCCATCCATTGCGGGTCTTCACCAAGCCAAGTTTGTTAAGATGCTTCACTGTGATGAGACTTGTAGTAGTGTTATCTACAATTTCATTTGAGACATCTACTCCAAAGTAGTCAATGAACCTAAATACTAAGACAACATAAGAAAATCGATAATTAATCAATTTGGGTTACAGTTTTCATTCCATAGACCAACTGCAGATCATCATTAATTGTTTGGGCATGGTTGGTTGATCTTGGTGTGAGAATGTATGTAATGATGTAGTGAAGAAACCTGTCTTCACAAGTCATGCTTCATGTTCCAAGCCTCAAATTCAGCCTGACTTGAGGGTCTTGCAGCATCCCTCTATAAGTGTTAGTCTTGTTTTAGCCTTCTGTTTCTTCCACAAATTTCCTAATACCATCATAGGAAATTCCAGCCACCTCTTATCAGACTTCAGAAGTGATTTCCATGGCCACTCCATTGACTTGGGAACGAATTGAGCCATCCATGTTGATTTTAGCATAGGTGTAAAACACCTTCACCAGTTCTGCATAAAATGTACCTTTTAACTCTACGAATTCTTTTAACCCCTGAGCCTCTGGGAATTGAAATCCCTCAGCAACAAACCAATTAAGGTCAAGGTATTTAGGAGGGCAGATGAGTTTTGTGGCATGAAACTACATATAGTTCATCTTCTATGTCTCATTAGAGACCATGGATCTAATCTATTTGCTACTGGTTGAGAAGATTCACCAGTTTTTCTCTTGGTGGTTTTTGATCTCTTAGGGGCAGACATAATGGGTTAGGAACGAAAAAGAGATTGGATAGAGGTTTAAACTTAGAGAGAGAGCACCAGAATTTGCAAAAAGAAGAGAGGAGGATTCAGTTGTGAATATCTCTCTTGAAAATCTTGAGTTTATAGAGATTTTGGAGGTTTGAATTTGAAATTCAAATGTTTACAATAACTATTTTGAGTATCCATAAGATTCAAATGCATTAGAATAGTTTGAAATTTGAATTTGATCATTTGATTGGCTGTTTAGATTTCCAATAAAATATACAGTTTTTGCATAAACGCCATAGATAATCAATTACACAAGCTCATAATCGATTATTTCAAAGCAAACAGAGACTTTTGAAATGCAGTGTAATCGATTACACAAGTTCATAATCGATTACACTGCATTTCAAAAGGCTCTGTTTGCTTTGAAATAACAGAGACTTTTGCAAACATGAGTCAATTTCAAACAAGTTGTAATCGATTATTTCGTTATATAATCGATTATAACAGTGAAAAATTGATTTTGAAAAAGCTATGAATAAGCAGTAATCGATTATTTCATTAAATAATCAATTACTTCAGTGAAAATATTTTTCTGGATTCAATGAAAACCTCAAGTAATCAATTAATTGGTTACAGTAATCGATTACTCCAGTAAGAATTTGTTTATGAAGAGCTTTTAAACATCAGATAAACGATTATACCACACTGTAACCGATTATAACAGTCAATTTTGCAGTACTAACATTGTAATTCAATAGCATTAGCATATTCAAGCATATTTGATACATGGTCAATTTTCATATGGATTATGATGTAGAAAAGAAAATTTGTAGCATGCTAGCATATGTTTGATTCATCAAGGATACCTAGCATGTTTCTAAGTGCATAGAATCTATTTATTGCTAAGGGTTTTGTAAATATATCAGCCAATTGATTAAGTGTATCTACAAACTCAATTGTACAGTTACCATTTTAGATATGATCCCTGAGGAAGTGATGTCTTATCTCAATATGTTTGGTCCTTGAATGCATGATTGGATTCTTGGATATGTTGATAGCACTTGTGTTGTCACAGAGCAGGGGTATTGCCTTTATTCTACACCAAAGTCTTGTAGTTGTTGCTTCAACCATAGACTTTGAGCACAACAACTTTCAGCTGATATGTACTCAGCTTCAGTAGTTGATAAAGCAACACAAGATTGCTTTTTGCAGTGCCAAGAGATTAGTGAGCTGCCTAAAAGGTGGCAAGTTCCACTAGTACTCTTCCTATCCAATTTGCACCCTGCAAAGTCAGAATCAGAATATCCAATTAAGTTGAGAGATGCACCTTTAGGATACCAAAGTCCCACTTTTGGTGTTGACTTGAGATATTTAAAGATCCTCTTGACTGCAGTGAGGTGTGATTCTTTAGGATTTGATTGATATCTAGCACACAAGCACACATTCAACATTATGTCTGGTCTACTAGCAGTCAAATACAACAAGGATCCAATTATTCCTCTGTATTTTGACTCGTCAACACTCTTTCCTTTTTCATCTGAGTCAAGGTAGGTTGATGTAGCCATTGGAGTTGCAACATCCTTGCTTTTCTCCATTTCAAACTTCTTGATCATTTCCAGGAAATACTTAGTTTGACTAAGAAATGTCCCATTCTTCATTTGCTTCACTTGAAGTCCAATGAAGAATGTTAGCTCTCCCATTATAAACATTTCAAACTCATTCTGCATTGAGATAGAAAATTCTCCGCACAAACCTTGATTAGTTAAACCAAATATAATGTCACCAACATAGATATGAACAAACAAGATGTCATTGCCACTTCTCTTAATGAACAAAGTTTGTCCACTTGTCCTCTTATGAAAGATTGGCTAAGCAAGAAGTTTCCCAATCTCTCATATCAAGACCTTAGAGTTTACTTTAAACCATAAAGAGCTTTTCTCAGTTTAAAAACATGGTTTGGATATTTGTAATGAACAAAGCCAGGAGGTTGATCAACATAGATTTCCTCCTCAATATACCCATTTAAAAAATCACTTTTAACATCCATTTGAAACAGTTTAAAGTCCATTAAACATGCATATGCAAGCAGCAACCTAATGGCTTCTAACCTAGCTACTTGAGCATAGGTTTTATCATAGTCTATACCTTCCTTTTGGTTGTAACCTTTTGCAACCAATCTGACCTTGTTTCTAACTGGGATGCCACTCTCATCAAGTTTGTTTTTGAAAACCCACTTGGAGCCAATTGGTTTGTGATAAGAGGGTCTAGGAACAAGTTCCCAAACTTCATTTCTCTTGAACTGATTCAGTTCATCATGCATGACAATCATCCAATGTTCATCAAGCAAAGCTTGGTCAATGCTCTTTGGTTCAATCTTTGAGACAAAAGCCATATATCACAACAAAGATTTCTTAGTGATGATCTAGTAGAAACTCCCTTGAAAACTTCTCCAATTATGTTTTCAAGGGAAAGGTCTCTTATAGTTCTCCAATCTTTAGGGTTTTGAATAGGTGTTGATTGTTCCTTTTCTTCATTTGATTCTGCCTTTTCTTTTTCATTTGATCCATTTAATTGAATAAATTCTTCCATTGGACCTGTATGAATATCACACTCCATTTACACTTTAGAGGAGTTAGATTCATCAATATAACGTGAACTGATTCCTCTATGCACAATGTTCTTTTGTTAAAGACTTTATAAGCTTTACTTTGCAACGAGTAACCAAGAAAGATCGCTTCATTAGCATTAGCATCAAATTTGCCAAGAGAGTTTTTACCATTGTTTAAAACAAAATACTTGCAGCCAAATGGTCTTAAGTGAGAAATGTTGGGTTTTCTATCTTTGTAGAGTTCATAAGGGGTTTTCTTTAAAATAGGCCTTATGAGTAATCTTTCAAAGTGTAGCAAACTGTACTTACAACATCTACCCGAAAATGTTTAGGCAAATTTATCTCATTAAGAAGAGTTCTTGTTCCTTCTTCAAGGGATCTAATTTTCCTCTTCACAACACCATTTTGTTGGGGTGTTGTTGGAGCTGAAAAATTGTGGTTGATTACATTTTCTTCACAAAACTTTTCAAAATACTCATTTTGGAATTCGTCACCATGATAACTTCTTATTGAGATAATATTGCAAGCTTTTTCATTTTGAATGACCTTGGCTAATTTTCTAAATGCCATGAAAGCATCACTCTTGGATTTTATAGACAAAGTCCATGTGAATCTAGAGTAATCATCAACTATAACAAGCCCATAGAAATTACCCCCCAAACTCATAGTTCTAGAAGGATCAAATAAATCCATATGAAGCAATTCAAGGGGTCTAGAGGTGGAAACAACATTTTTACTTTGAAAAGAGATCTCAGTTTGTTTCCCTTTTTGACAAGCATCACATATTTTGTCCTTCCCAAACTTAATCTTACGCAAGACAATAACTAAATCCTTTCTTATAAGCTTGTTCATATGATGCATGTTTATGTGACTAGCTCTCCTATGCCATAGCCATGTATCATTAACTTTACTAACTAGGCAATTAGTGTTGTGAATGAATGCATGTTCAATAGAGAGAATATAGATGTTACCCTTTCTTTTGCCAACATGGATAACCTCACCTGTTTGATCATCACATATCAAACAACAATTGTCATTGAAGGAAACTTTGAGTCCTTTGTCACATAGTTGGCTTATGCTTAGGAGATTGTGCTTCAAACCTTCCACATAAAGAACATTCTTTATCTTGGTTTTGAAGTTGTCTCCTATATTTCTTTCTCCAATGATCTTTTCTTTATTATTATCACCATAAGTGACATATCCTCCATCTTTAAGGGTCAAGTTTGTAAGCATAAACATGTCACCTGTAACGCCCGACCACTTGCAGGATCAATGATTGTCCCCACATACCAACACAAGACTTTTTAGCGTGCTTTGTGACACACTTCCTGAGAAACTTCCCAAGAGGTCACCCATCCCAGAATTGCTCCAAGTCAAGCACACTTAACTGTGGAGTTCTTAAGTTATGGGCTACCAAAAAGTAGATGCACCTTGTTGGTATAGGTAGTACCTATTATTTCCTTTAAGTTATCCTCAACTGTACAGTGAACCACACCGTACTGGTAGAGAGGCCATGCTCTGATACTACTTGTAATGCCCAGCCACTTGCAGGATCAATGACTGTCCCCACATACCAATACAAGACTTTTCAGCTTGTTTTGTCCTCACTCACACACTTCCTGAGAAACTTCCCAGGAGGTCACCCATCCCAGAATTGCTCCAAGTTAAGCACGCTTAACTATGGAGTTCTTAAGTTATGGGCTACAGAAAAGTAGATGCACCTTGTTGGTATAGGTAATACCTATTATTTCCTTTAAGTTATCCTCAACTGTACAGTCCCATACCTGCACAGCCTCTGAATCCCTCTTATTCGGGTGTGTATTCGGTTCATTCATGTACCCCTCCCGCTGGAAACCTGCCAGGAGCCGCTCTTTGTCCGTGCCTCATTGCACCAGCGATCACTCCTCGCCCTCGTCGGTGCTCGGGATGTTACAACTAATGTAACAACCCGCTTTGTCCCTACGATATCACAACTCTAAACGTGAAATTTTCAATTTTTAATAAAACTCCATTAGTTTGAGTATGAAAATTGGGGTAAATTTTTCGCAAAAGTACAGTTATAAAAAAAATGAATGGTAAATAAATGGATAAATATATAAAACATATACATATTATTCATAAGTTAGAACATAACTCAGTTTTTACACATATATATAAACTTGAGATTATATATCTATTAAAAGAAACAAGAACCCAACTAAGAAAATATTGATAATGAAATACAACTTTCTCCCAAAATAGATTCCAACGTTGTCACGTTGGCTTGACGGCTCCAACCAAAAGAAATCTCTCTCCAATATCACCTATTGTTGATCATCTGCTCCCACGAATAGAAGTTCGTGATCATCACAGGTATCAACCACATGATACAAAAATTGCAAGGTGAGTTTATCATATAAACAAACAAATATCAGATAACAATAATTGGGAAAAGAAACAATAATAACAACCATAATCATTACCAAATCCATCAGTCTGTTATACACTCAACAAATCTCCTTCAATACATTTCACAAGTCAAACAAACCTGTTAAGAATGATGCATGCTCCTGACTCATCTATCAACATGCAATATGGTACCATATTACAGAAATAGCCTTTGACAAGAAAAATGATTCACCACCTATCAGGGTCATCATGTCATGCACTGGCCAATCCCTAGCCCCCAACTATGGTGTCAAAACTATAACGAAGGAATAAACTCCCCTTACCTATCTTTGTGCCTTTGTTAGCTTCTTGTAGCGTCGTTTTGAGATCTCTCAAGTTCACGTGTTAATTTACACATCATTAAATTCTCATCTTTTAGTATGTTAAACTAGACTTCCTAAGCTTTCTAACAAGGTATCACATGCCTTATTTTGATTTTTAAAACTCTAGCTATAGCATTTTTAAAACTAGACTTCAAAGCTACCAGCGAGTTCCAATTTCCATACTGACATCTCTTAGTTTTTTGGTTACTGCACGCAGTAAACAGTCTAGATTTATCTAAAACTTTTATATGTTATATTTGACATCTAGATCTTTAATTCTATATATTATAAACCTAATATGAGTAATAAATAAGAGAGAAATAAATTTTTAAAAACGGGTGACAAAAGCTGTTTGGGTGAAGACAGTTTCAGACAGCTTGGGTCCAAATAATTTCTGGGTATGATTCACTACTTATTTTGGTCCCATATTTTAGGACAACATAGAGGACATCCTAAGCTTTAAAATGAGTGGTCAAACACCTCATTTGGTTAAGTACAGAGGAAGATATGAAATTCTAAAAACAATCTAAAATTCAGCTCAAAACCATACGAATTTTAACATCAATACTTACCAAAGTATTTGGCTAGAATGATTCAAGAACTTGAGGAGAAAAGTTGTCATCTTCTAATAGAAGATTTTAAGTGAAGAAATGACATGTAATCTTGCTGAAGGCTACGGTTTGAGTGAGAAGAAGAGAAAAGAAAATAAAAGCAAAGTGTAGAAGAAAGAAAAGTGAACATGAGATTTTGAGGAAGCTAGCATATATGTGCAGATTTTTATAGCAAGTAGGTATTTATAGGAGAAAATTTAGTTGGAATGGAAAGCTAGTTAGTCCTTGGTTTGGTTCTAATGTAACCAAATCATCATGCCATGAAGATATTTTAATCCTATGCATTAAATGCATGCTTACTAGGCATAAAGCAAAGATTCCTTTTCATAAATGTTGAGTTCCACGTTGAATGCTTCTTGGAATTGCTTAGTTTTGTTTGTTTTATGCATTGGTTGTACCCCTTAAATACATACACAGTTACTCCTCTATTCCTATTGATTTTACTTAAAATATCACGTACGCATACAAGTGACTGCACCTAAGTTGAGTGTTTATACCACTTGTACTTCATGTGCTTTCCAATAAATATGATAGATATTGAGGTGTCATTACCTATTAATTTTCCTATCCTTCTTGTATCACACTACCATCACATGTGTTTCTCATGTGATAATTTTCTTCATCAATCATCACATGGTCTGAAACTATAGCTCATGATAGTTTTAAATACTCATGCGATCTTCATTCATTTTTACTCTAAGATTTATTTTCTTGTATTTATTATATTGAGTAGTAAAATTAGCAATTTATCTTCTAGCTTACCTAATCATAATTTTTTTTTGGCCAGTAGGTATTTCTAATTTTCTTGTGAAGTTTGTCTGTTCCTAAGGATATTTTGGTAATTTGTCATCCCAAGGACATTTCTGTAATTTCTTTTCAAGTTTTCATAAAATATCTAAGACAAAATATCTAAGGGTATTTTGGTAATTTTACCTTCAAGGGTACTATGATAATTTGTCCTCTCACCTTGTTTCTTCTTCATAAAGATTGGACATTCAGATTTAATGTGTCCAGGTTTACCACATTTGAAGCAAGTGAAGTTGGTGGAGTTGTTGTTATTGTCATTTTTCCTGTTGAACTTTAAAAGCTTTTTGTTTTAGTTCCTTCTCATGAACTTGCTGAATTTCTTCACTATTAGGTTCAAATGTTCATCACTTTCATCTTCACTTGAGTCCTCTTCCTTTTCCACATTAGAGGATGCAGTTTTCAAGGCTATATTTTTGTGTTTATTCTCTGCATCCTCTACATGTGTTAGTTATGACATTCAAGTTCATACTTAAAAAGCTTGTTGGATATAGGGGGAGCAACAAGAAGAATGAAGCCTATGAATTAGAAGAATGTTTTAAGCTTTTCACATGCCTTGAAGATTGTATTTCAAGTGAAGTGTAGGAGAGACCAATCTTTTGATCCTTGCATTACATGAATATAATCATTAACATGCTTAAATGTTTTCATTAAAATATCAAAGCTACTTATACTTTGAAAAAGGAATTAATTGAGTAATGTTTTTGAAAAAATGTAATTTCACTGTTTTAATCAATTACATAGCATATTAATCGATTATTTAGTTCATGTTTAAAAATTTAAAAGGTTTGATGAACATTTTAATCGATTACACCACGGATTAATCGATTATTTGGTTCGTGTTTAAAATTGGAAAAGCTTTAATGAATATATTAATTGATTACATATTTCTTGTAATCGATTACATAGTGTAAAATGAATATTGTGCGTTGTTGTGTTAATTGATTACCATTATTCGTAATCGATTACATAGGCTATTTGAAAAAGCTTGCTTCACTGCTTTAATCGATTACCGATATTTGTAATCGATTACACAAGTTGTCTTTGAAATAAAACTTTTCTGATTTAATCAATTACAGCTCGGGTTAATCGATTATCTTGTTCGTTGTGAAACCCAGAATAGAGCCTTGAACACTTTAATCGATTAAGTGACACTTTAATTGATTACTTAATGCGTTTTAATTGATTATTTGGCCCGTGTAATCAATTACAGGTTGTTACAAAAATCTATTATAAATAGAAGGAAGGCTTGGCTTGAAATATAACTTGAACACTTCGAATTTTCTGAATATACACAAGCCTTGTAAGAGTTAGAAAGTGATTTTCTAGGTTTACTTACTTCTTGTCCCATTCTTTTAATCTTCATGGGTATTGAATGAATTCTTGGGCAAGAGATTTCAAAAGAGTAATGGAGAGCATGTTCTGAAATTCTGTTTCTGCAATTCAACCTTGATTGGTAACTCATTTGCATTCATATTCATTGGATCATCAGGTTGTTTCTCTCCATAATCTTTGATTGTAATTTCGTTTTTGTAATTTCTGTTATTTGATGCTATTGTAAAGTGTTCTCTGAAGCTTGTTCTAGAGTAGTGTTCTCTAGGGAAGAACAGAGTAATGTTCTTAATCATTAGGAGTCTAATAGGGTTTTAGATTTCTATTCTTTATCTAGGGTTAATAAAGAGGGATTATTGTAAAACTTGTAAGAACTAAATTTTATAATAGTGGAACTCTAATCTAGTTTTGATTAAAAGAAACTGGATGTAGCTTCTCTTGAGAATTGACCCAGTATAAATTGCTTGTGTTGATTTCCTTTATCTCTATCTCTACAAGTAATCTTGTTCATTTGTTCTTGGTGTTATTATCATTACTCAACAAGTTCTGTTTTGAGCTATTGATTTCTTGTGCTGAGTAATTTGATTGATTAAAAACATTCTTGGTTTAAAAGTGATTAAGATTCTTTGACTTTAATTTTATAAATAATTTTAAAAGATCAGATTTAAACCAATTCACCCCCTTTTTGGTTATTGTGGGTATTCCTATTGTTTTCAAAGCTTACCAAAAAGTGCAGCCATAGATATCTTGGATAGATCTTTTGATTCCTTGATTGGTGTAACCTTTGGTTGCCAGGGTCTTATGAGACACTTCAGGATTTTGATGTTTAATTCTTTAGCATAAATAATCTTCCCAAGACCAAGTAGATGGTTGACAATGTGAGTGAACATTGTCTGCAGCTGAGATATGTTTTCTGTGGTGTTCATCTTAAACATCTCATACTCATGAATCAAGACATGCTTCCTTGATCTTCTAACTTCGTCATTCCCTTCATGAGTAACTTCTACCATCTCCCACATCTCCTTTGTGCTTTTACACCTAACAGTTCTAAAAAATTAATCAGAAGAAAGTGAAGAAGTAATCATATTCTTAGCTTTAAAATCATATTGCGCAACTTTTTTTTTCTAAATTCATCATCTCATCCCACTCCTAGGGGATTCTCTCATTATCTATAATTAATTTTGTCATTGATATTTTTTATATTTATAATATTATCTGGTAATATACAAATTAATATTCTACTATGCAATATATACAAAACAATAATAAATTTAAAAGATCATAATTTTTATAATAATTCAGCTAAAAAGTTGTTATGATATAGATTAACCCTATATAATTGTCCTTAACAAGTCAAACCATTCATAAATTAAAACATATCATTATATATGTTATTGCATTATTAATTATAGCAAGCAAATATATGAAGCATGAAGTTATTTATGATAATTAGATGAGCTACCTAGACAGGGAATGCTTAGGTTATACTATATTAGGCATTACTTAGTTACAATGAGTATTAGATCAACTATTTAAAGTTGTACAAAGAAAGCACCTAAAAGGTAACTACTTGAGAACTATTAGGAGTAAATGATATAGAACAATGATTAAACTATTAGCAATTCATCTGTTGGAAATATAAAAGTTATACGTAAAGTGTTGTAAGTTTTTTAATTGTCTTGGAAAATTAGAGTATTGATTAGAGACTTAATTTAACTTCTAATAAGTTAGGGACTTAAGGAGTACATATTTTCAGTTAGCAAAACTTGTTCAACATACCAAGAGCAAAACTAACTACTAAAGTATTTATGTTGAACCAAAATAACAAATTTTATTTTAAGAGCTCTCAAAATACCATTCGTTAAGAATACTATAGTATTATTTACCATGTTTTTACATATTAGATTGAATAACAATTCTATAAGGAATGTTAGGAACTATATTAAACAAAATAATGAAGGCAAGTAAGCATAAAACGATTATGGCACGCATAAATCTAATTAATCATATCTAATATCTATCTTAAATTATTTTCTCAATGGGTAATCCAAAAATAAATATATTAAATATGAACAAACAAGCGCTTAAACATTAACAAGCAATGCAATTAACCTAAACAACTCACCAAAAAAGCAATGAACCAAACTCACTATAAATTTTAAGAAGTACATAACAGAAACACCAATAAAAAAACTTATACATGTAGCATGTAGTTTCTAAGAACCTACTAGCCAATTTTTTTCTCCCTAAAGCATCAAGAACAATATAAATATGTCTCGTATATGCAAAACTAAATGCTAGATTTTATTTGAGCAACTGTAGCGTGAATACTGTTTGAGGTTGTTACAGATGCATATGGGCCTAATATGGTGAGACCAGTAAGAATTCATTAGCTCAGAATCTCAGCAATAATTAGGGAGATCTCAACAACGTGCATAACAGTTATCAAAGAAGATCCCAACAAACATATATCTTATTTAATCAAGAGGTTGTATCTTATCATGTTATATCTTATCTAATCAAGAGGTGATAGCAATTAACCTAGAGGTAACTAACACCCTTATAAATAAGAGGTATGCTCACAGGTATATTGATTCTCTCTGAACCCTATTATATGATGTCACTGTGCACACACCTCACGCCCATTATCGGTATCAAAGTGCATGGTGATCTGCTTAACCTAGGGGTATCTCTTCCATAGATACCTTGAAGAGTTCTTTGATTCGAAATTAATATACTAGCTATCCAGCCAAATATCCCTATCTTCAAGGACAGAATAATTGGTGTTGTCTGTGGGGAACGTTAAATTTCAAATCTCACATTCCCGATCGTAAACACGAGAAGTAACAACCAGACTGCACACCCACGATCTGATGCGGGTGTAAGGGGGGACTTACCACTACAAGAAAAATACCTTATACCTACATACATCTTTTACCTACACACATAAATTAATGTAGGTAAAATTCAAAAATACTTTAACCTACAATTATTTAATTATTTAATGTAGGTTAAACTCAAAGACTTATACCTACAATTTTGATATAAGTAAATTTTGGTAAAACATAAAAATATTTCTATCTACAATTAGATGCTGTCAGTAAAATTCTAAAAAAATTTATACCTACGGCCGATTGAACATAAATAAAAAATATTTAACCCTATTCATCTTCAATTCGTCCCTTCCGAAACCCAAATTGTAGGTAAAATAAAAACTTAAACATTCAGAATAGTCAAGGATACAAAGAGGGACACAGTCGAATAACCACGCGTCTTCCGCTAATACATTCCCCTTCTCGTTTTCGCAAATCAACGATTCTTCAACCAGCTCCTCCCCTTCTCGTGTCCCTTCAAGTAAGAGCAAACCGGGATTCCCAACGGTGCCACCAACAGAAGTAGCAAAACCACAGCGAACGCCCGAGACACCAGACCGCTAGGGTTCGGCACGAACCTGAAAGCCAAGTGGTAAATGACGACGATGATGGCAACGGCGTTGAAAACCGCAAAATAAGTAGACTCTTCCTCTTCGTTAGTGGTGACGGGAGGAATCTCATGGTGGAAAAACATAATGGAAAGGCAAACGACGAAAGGGATGAGGCCGAGCATGAGGAGAAAGGAAGCAGGGTCGTCGGTGAAGAGAGCGGAATAGAGGTTGTCAAATATTTATGGATTTAACTACTTTTCTCTTCTCATTATTTGATTTGTTAAATATTGGATCACAGGCAATGCAAGTTCATCTCGATAAAAACCCGAACGATCCTCATGCTGCCGAAAAGTTTCAAGTAGCCTGAATCCACAACAATTTCTCAAGTGTACTAGTAGAATTTTTATTATTATTATTACTAGAATTTAGTTAGAATGCACTCATCTAATCGTTCATTGCCTAATATAGTAATAACTACTTTAAACTATATGCAAAACATATTAAGTAATTTCTAATTGATTAAGTTCAAGTTTATCAAAATTAAACTATCATTATTATTAACAAGGTTCTTAAATGCTTTGATGTTGCTATATATATATATTGTAGTTGTTTATTGTAATTTGTGATGTTGTCAGATTTTGGGTGAAGCGTACCAAATTTTGAGTGATCCGGTGCAGAGGAATGCATATAATCAAAATGGGAAGCATTTTGTATCTAGGTACATATGATGAGGAACTTTATTAATTTATTTGCTAACAATCTAGATTGATGAGTTCACTGGAAAAAGTTATATTAGGTATTATGAAAAGCATTCTATTTCTAGTTTTTCATTCTATTATTGAAAACATGTTTTAAATTTATTTATTTTTATTTATATCAAACATTTTCAGTTCATTATGAATGCTACCTACCAAGTTTGAGGAGCTTATGAAAGTTTTGGTTTTGGAATGTGCAAGCAATGAGAGTGTCAAGTGCTTTCTGTGTTGCAGGGTGGCTTGTTATTACTTTTATGAGGTTTTTACCACAACTTGTACCATATTTTTGCCATAACTTTTCTCCAAGGATTATAACTTGACAGAACTATTTTTATTTTATTTTTACCTTTTACCAGTGCCTTTGGACATTGGGAGGCTAGCAACAGGATATGGAATGGGAGTTTTTTCAAGTGGTTGGTTATAGTGCTACTCTACAAAGAACCACTTAATGCACAAAATTTCGTTTCAGACAATTGCTTGTTCACATTATTAAAATTTGACCATATATATATGTGATGGATTGTACAAGGTTCCTGTCTTTGTAGCAGAAATTGCACCGGAAGAACACTGAGGGACACTGACTACCTTAAATCAGGTAGACTTCTGTAGCAACGATTGTAGCTTTGGAATCATTGGAGTCTACATATATATATATATATATATATATATATATATATATGTATGTATGTATGTATGTAAACGTCTTCACTCTTCTTGGTGAACTGATTAAATCTGTAGTAAGCAGTATGCAATAAAAGTTAACAAAGACATCTAAGTTTTTTGTTTTTCATTTCCCCTTGCAGTTCATGATAACTGCTGTGTCAGTGTCATTCACAATTGGAAATGTACTTTCATGGAGGGCTTTAGCTATAATTGGTGAGGCTTCTATATTTGAATCCAATTTTAAGTTTCAACAATAAGGGAATAGTCTTATAGGCATTCATAACACAAAATTTATGAAATTAGAAATTACATGATACTTTGCTAGAGTACTCACTAGGTAAGTGTTTGCAATTGCAGGCGTCATTCCCACTGTTGTATTGCTTTAGGCTTTGTTTGGGAGTTAGGAAGGGAAGGAAAGGAAAGAGATTCAAGGGGAAGGGAGGGGAAGAAAAGGGAGGAGAATGAAGGAAGTTCCTTCCTCCTTGTTTGGGAGTTAAAAATATATTAAGAGAGGGAAATTGAGAGTTAATAAGATGTTAAATGTGAAAATTATATAATTTAAATGTAAAAATATATCAAAAATATATTTTAATATATTTTTGAATTTGTAGTTGGGGCAGGATAGTAATTTTATTACTTTTCTTCTAAAAACCTCCAAATCGGGGAACAACAATTTTAATGGTTTGGAGGAATTCAATGGAGTTTTAAAAATCCTCAAATTCTTTTCCTCAAAAATTAAAACTCCCAAACAAGGAGGTGTTATTACCCAAACCTTTTTCTTCCTTCCCTTCTCCTCTAAAATCCCTCTCCCAAATAAAGCCTTAGGGTCTGTTTTTCATTCCGAGGTCTCCTAGATGGCTGGAGTACTCACTAGTTAAGTGGTATATTTTTTGGGTGATTAATTTACATCTTGTTTGTGTGTTAATATGTATTAATTGATTTTCAAACATGGATTTTCGAAGCACTAAGAATAATACTGCAGTTGTTAGAATTAGATATTTTGTTTACGTAATTATGTTATGAAAATGAAATTTGGCTTCCTGTTTAACTTGTAATTTTAATGAAAACTACACTTAATGTTGCAGGCACCTAACTTTAACTTTTGGGACAAATCATAGGCACCAGTATTTACTTTGGGCTTGAAACTTGTCATATTGTGATTGATCATGGTGGAAATGTTCCTTACTCGGAAGAACAGGGTTATGGTGTTATTCCACCAATAAGTGACTTATTAATGATATTTATTCTTTGCTTCCTCCCATTCTTTCTGAGTATTGATTGGGAATTCATAATTATTGATCTTTGTATTAGAGATTATTATTATTATTATTATTATTATTATTATTATTATTATTATTATTATTAGAATAAACATCGATACTTGATATACAAAATGTATATATAATAATAATAATAATTTTATTTAGAAAAACATTAAAGTTTAAATTAAAGAGGAAAGTTGCTTAAGTTGTAGAAAAGTAAAAACAAATAATGTACAACAAAAAAACTCACTCATGCAGTCATGCTTTTTTCAGTTGATGAAAGATTTTAAGAAGAGAAAAGCATAGTAGAAAGAAGTAGATGAGAAGAGAGAATGAATAAAAAAGGATAGAGTTTTAAGTTACTTAGATCGAGAGAAGTATAAAAAGAAATGGAAGAGAAAGATAAGTGTAAAGACACCCTTCAAAATTTCAACACTATCCTTTAACAAATAAGTATTTTTTTAAAAGGATAACAAATAAGTATTTAAAAATATTTTTTTGTTTAAAAATAAAATTTTATTATCCATAATAATTTTATTTGATTTAAATAAAATTATCTTTCACCAATACTATCTCCCATCTATAAAAAAAAAACCATCATAAATTTAATCCTTAGAGTATTATTATCTCTTAAATATTTCTTGTTTTTTCCAGCTCTCTTAAATAACGTGTATTAGAGTGGTGGGTGTCAATGCCACTGCTAGTGCCTTCAACGTGTATTGGTGAAAGATAATGTATAAGTCTGTTTAATATAAATGAAATGTGAAGGAAAGAAATAAAAAGTTGATGGGTAGCACATAATATTTTTATGTTAATTAGAGAAGAAATGACGAAAAATGAGCAAAGGGAAATGAAAGAATAGCCTTATATATACAAGCATGATTATGTTAATAAGATTTTTTTTTTCTATTTCTTTCTTTTTTTATTTCTCTTGAACCAAACAATTTAAAGTCACTTTATTTCTTATTTATTTCTATTAGTTTATATATTTTTATTTTTTTTACAGCTTGATTTTTCTATTTTATCCACTTTATTTCTCGCCTATATTTTTTTCTTCCTACTAAATACTAAACACACACAGACTTTCACCCCCTCTTTTTCTTAAAGTTTTCTTAAAAAAACAGAATTTTGAAAATCTTTTTTCTTTCAATGGCTTGAAAGCAGAGGCGGATCTACATACAAGAGAGGGGGCAAGTGCCTCCCTTAAATTTTGGCATGAAGTTAATATAATATCTCTATTGGAACGGTGGAACGGCGGTGTAATTGGCAGTGCCCCCCCCCTTAAATTTTCGTTGAAGAGAAGGAGAAAACAGCTCATAAGAACAATAATGAAAACTAGAAAGAAAACGCAGACAGCAACAAGAAGAGGAGAAAACAAGCTGGGCATCTCTTATTTGGGCCTAATTTGCTTTCTGTACCCACTTTTTTTCTTTCTGCAATTTCATATTACATTTTCGAAATGAACTTTTAAGTATTAATTCAGGTAGTTGCTATTTACAATCATTTTTATTATTAATACACTTTATTTGTGTTATCAAATTCAATTGTTATTTTGGATTTTTTAATATAGAATTATGAATGAATTTTCTTAATCAAATAAGTTTAGTTATATACGTATATATAATACAATTTTAAGCAGATTCATAACCTTATACATAAAATATTAATTTAAATTTTCTTTGCAAAAAAATTTTTCGGGGGCACTGTCCCCAAACCCCGTCACTAAATATGCGAACATAAAAATATTTTCTAGAAGGTTTGAGTGTCTCTCTTAATTTATTTTCTAGATCCGACCCTGCTTGAAAGCATAGAATCTGAACAGATACCAAACGTCAATGTATTCGTCTGACGTATAAAAATAAAAAAAGAGATAATATCTGATTTCTTCAAAAGACTTATCTTTAATCAAAGAAAGATAGGGAAATATAATGTTTACAGGAACCAATCTAATGGCTTAGCTTTCTTGGACCATTCAGAATTGGATTACCTGTTTTTCTTGATGTGGCCTACTATGATTCGTTACCACGATGGCCAACCAAAGTTGTTATTAGAAAGCCATTAGGTGTAACTTTAGGGAGCAAAGGAGAAATAGAGTGGTGGGTGTCAATGCCAGAGAACTGCATTAGAGACTCTACACTTCCGTAAGTTCTTTCTTTTTATTTTAACCATTTCCTATTAACTCTTCAACATTATGAAATTCTGCACTTTTCTTGCTCAAAGAACTCGCCAGAGCTTTGGGTCACAAGGTTGTCATTGATTTCTCCCAAGTCGAACATGTTATCCTTAAAAGTACATTCCTTTTACACTTTTCTTGACAGAATATATACTTCAATTTATTGAATTGTGTTTTCCATGATTTGCAAATTGGCTTTCATGATAAATACTTTAGCATTTTAAACTAACATGCTAATTCGATGTGTGAAGGCATCCATTTGATGTTGATGTGTTCCGTTCACTAATGATTGGTCGAACCCTTGATTCATTATTATCACAGGTATGGACTTTTTATGCAGTTGAGCACTGGTCCTATCAAAGCCTTTGTCCTGTTCCTTTAAAATCTATAAGCAAGAGGTGTAGGACAATTGTGCCTACACCTCTTGAATTATTCAACTGTAACAACACAAGGCTATAATTAAATATGTTTGTACATGTGCCTGTGTGGGATGTGCACATTTAAGGTATATTTTCTTTTCCTTCACAACAGACATGTGAGTGAAAAACTGGTTTTTGTTCAGTTTCTTTTTGAAATTTACCAGATGTGCTAAATTCCATGTGTTGTACTTTGCATAGGTGGGTGAGTTTAAAAGCCACCAAGAGGTTTGTTGACACTGTTGAAGTAAGGCAGAAGAAGACCTCAGTTTCGAAGGTATCATTCCCTAGCTGTCATTAGTTCATTACTCTATTGATAGCTTATGTAAGAATGAATTGAATGGCTTACTGCTACCAAGAAAATGACTATGATCTAACTCTTCTACAGGACACAACAGCTGGACCAGCCATAAAGGTATATGCCTAATTTTTTATGCTTCTCTGTGGTCCATTTGTGCTTGTGCTTCTATTTTTATATTTTTGCTTAGGTATAAAGTAGAATCATGCCTTCAACGAGGTGGTAGTAATTGCATCCCTTGAGTTTTGAATTATCAGGGATTCAGATTAGAGTATGTTTTTAAAACAAACATGTAGTTAAAATGTTGTGGGATTTTATGGATAGTCTAAGCTTTAATGGCATAAAAAACTTAAGAAGATTATTCCTTAAAGGGGTAGAAACTTTTCCCATATATTTTATTAAAGAAATCTCCCCATTGATATTGAAACTTTCATGGGCGTTGCTACGAAGTGAAAGGAAGCCTATGCTTCTTGTTGGGTTTCATGTTTATGACCCTGATATGATGATATATAAAACATGTCAGTAATTGTCATTTTTCCAGGGGATCAAGCTCTTTCCTGAAACTTAGGGGCTACTAGACTATTAAGGGTGTTGGTAGGTTGGCATTTTTATTTGGAGCATGTCAGTAATTATCATTTTTCCAGGGTTTTTATTTGGATATGATTAATGATTGTAACCTTGATGTTAATGTGCCTAATTTGGTGCACAGGATTCACAAAAAGTTGTTGCTGAGGGGGATGAAGCAGGGTCTTCAGCACCAGTGTCAGACATGAATGTGTTTGAGATTTTGAATACATTTTTGGGCTACAACCTTATAATTGGGAAGCTTTTCAACCAGCTGGTACACAGAGAAATCTTCAATTTAATTAGAAGTCTTTCAAAAGTTTTGAAAATATTAGAGAAAGGAAAACCTAGAGTAAAAATCTCCTTTGATTAATTAATATTAATAACTAAATAAAGAGTGGAAAAAATATGAATTTAACACGTGTCACATTATGAGAATCACATGGAGTAAGATCAAGGACTTAAAATTGTAATAGCATGATAAATTGATATTGAATGGATTGAGGATAATGGAAAAAAAGTAAATTTAAATATCTTTTAAAGACTTCTTAAATTAAATAGATTAAACCTCATGTAAATAGAATAGGAAAACAGATTATAGACTTTACTGTGTTTAGTTTAATCAATCCCTTAAATGGATATAACTTTGTATACTATAATAAATTTCAAATCATTCGCATGAAAAAGAAAAAAACTGTCATTCAAGTTTTCCTTGAGTTTTGACACTATTGTAATAGACTCTGTTTATTAGTGACACTATTGAACATAAATAAATCTTCTCTCAAATTTTTTGTGACTGAATTTGCTCTTAACCATTTGCTTAAGACTAGTTGATTTTTTTGACACTTAGGTACATGTTAAAAGTAGGCCTGGACAAAAAAATCTGATATCTAATTATGATCCAATATCTGATTTGGTCCAGTCCATTTTATTTATTTTTAATGGACTAGATTTTTTTACCATATCTATATTTCATATCTATTTTTATATCTAAAATCTATTTTCTTTTTATGCAGATTTTAATTAAAAAAACCAAAATCTGTTTTAGGGTAATGCTCCGCGAAACTTCCTCTCATCGTCTCACCTCTCACGCACTGATTCTTCTCTCACTGATGTGATTCCTCCGCAGAGAATTGGTACCAATTCCTCTCTCACTCTTGTGATTCCTCTCACATACAGTGCTCTTGCCTTTCATTTCCTCTCTCATTTTCATGATTCCTCTCACGTACTGTGCTCTTGCCCTTGGGTTTTTATCAATTTTTCAGGGTTTGTTCTTGAAGGTAAGATTTGAGTCTGGTTCATGTTGAAGATATCGACGAGTTGCTTGTGGTAGCCTTCTCGGGATGGTAGCGTCACGTCACTACAAGGTTCTCTTTCTTATTGTCCTTGTTTCAAGCCTTCTTTAGTTCTTTTTTCTAAGGGAATCCTTGTTCTTTAGTTAATTGTTACTATTCACTCGCATATAATTATCATGCATAATGGCACTAAGGGCATTATACGTATTTCTTGGTAATTGACTGTGCTTCACCCCACACACACAACCTGCATTGTAATCCAACAATAGGTGACAAATCTAATGGATAGATGCTTGCTCTGTTGCATCTCTCAGTGCTTAATTCATGCTATGAAGTAGAAAACCTACGATAGTATATTTTTTATCTAAAGTGAGGGGAGTGTAATTTTTAAAAAAAGAGGGAAGGACAATGTAATTTGATGTAACTAATCAGAAAAATTGAATTCCAGCACCACGTAGATGGGCTAGTGCATATCCATGCTTCAAATGATGGCTTTTGTTTGAGGGTGTGTTAGACCATTTGGGTGAGTTTTCATCTAGCAGCTTAAGATTTTGTGAGAGTCAGTTCCTGATAATCCACAATTAACATCAATAGTTCTGCTTTTATGTGTTTTGGATTCTTCAAAAGGATTTTGCACAGAAAGTGCAAGAAAACATGTTCATGCATAATTCCTAGTGTTCCTCAAATCAAGTAAGTTCAAGGTTTTTTTGGTTTTATAATCAAACTCATGCTATCGTGTTTTATAGGTCAACGGGAATGAAACTGCTTGCATATCACTGTTGAATTGTGAAAATGACTTCTGGTGACTTCATCATTCTTCCCTTTTCTGGCCATAATTAATGTTTATTGAGCAATTAGTTTTCAATTCTTAACCCCACCCACCCATTTAGAGCACTATTGTTCATATTCAAAGTATATATGAAATAAAATGTTTCAACATATATAGTTAAATGATCAGCATGGGACAACCTACAGCTGGTGGTTGCTGAATGTGATCAGCCTCTCTACAAATTAAAAATGTTTGAGAAAATTATTCAAGAAGCAGAGGAATACCAAGCTGAAGATAAGAAATTCCTTAGGAAGGCCACTGCAATGAATAAATTGGATGATTATGTTTACAAGATGAACAATGGGTTGGAAAATGAAAATTTAATATCAAAACTCTGCTCAGAAGACAAGGAGAAGATCAGTTCTGCAATTACAAAGGCCACAAAGTTGATTGATGGTGATAACCAAAATGATGAAATAGATGTGTTTGAGGATTATATTAAAGAGCTTAAGAACCTCTTTGAATGTGTCATTGGGAAATTTTATGTAAGTGTTTTATTAGCCTAGATTTTTGTTGTGTTGGCCTATCATTTTGAAAGTGTGATGAATGCAAATTTTTATGATGAATATTATCTAAACAAGAAGTTTAAATTATTTGTACTTGAAATGATTAAATTGTTACCTTTGTTGACTTTGGCAGTACTCGGAGTTGCTGAATTGTTCCTTGTACTAGTATATTAAAATATACAAACATGTTTGGTTAACTTTGAGGGAGAAGAATTGAGCTGGAGATCAAGTTTGGTTAACTTTTGCCCTGCTTCACTTTCAGAGCAAGTTGATAGAATATAGTAGGTTTGGTTAACTTTTGTTATTTGAAGTAATTTTTATTAAGTTCAAGTGGATAGGTGCTAAATTTTATTTTTTAGTGTTTAATTATTAAAATTTATATAAAAAATACTATAATATTTAAGTGGATTGGATCTTGAATCCAAATTGTTTTTTTAGAAAAATATGGATATAGATTTAAGATCCAATCCATTTAAGTAGATATGGATTGGGCATGGATTGGATTCTTAAACAAGATTCATATCCCAAAATCCCGTGGGTGAGATAATTGATGGAATTGAGCATGTTGATGGGATTATGGGATTTGATGTTAAGAAGAGAAGCAATTATCTGGTAAAAGATTTATTCTTGTCTCTAACACCCGCATGCATCCAAATTTCAAAATAATAACATTCTTGCAACTTAGCCAGTACTAATTTCTTATATTATGCATCTTAGATGAGTATATTGAAGGAGGGGCAAATGCCGGACGCAAAGGTCATCTATCAATATCCACTAAGGTACATGTTTTTCAGTTGAAGATTTAACTTACTAGTGAGGAATGTTACTAGAATTAATGATTTTTAAATTATGTCTTTCAGATTTATGAGATAGCACAACCCTTTCACATGGTTGAGCTTCGGAAGGCTGAAGGAGATGTTCTGGAATTTCATAAGATGAGTTCTATATATAATCCTTAATGGACAAAAATATATTTTTCTTAAACTATTTTCTAATTAATGGTTTTTTAAATAATGTTTACAGTTCTGCAGGCATATATATGGTGTGTTGCCAGATTTTATTTGGAAAGGTAGAGCAGAACCTATGGACACAGAAACAAATGGACGAAATGGTTAGTTACTTAATTTGGTGTATAAGTCATTGTGCTTTAGGTGACACTGAGAGGATATTTACAATTTAACGAAATGGTTTAGGTGGTAGTGTGCGTTCTGAACCTTATTTTTTTTCAGTTAAATAACCTTTTCTAAATTTAAGTATTTTGAGGTTATATAAAATGGTAATTAATTCTTCAAAATAAATTCAAATAAACATGCACTTATGAAAAATTGAAAATATAATGAACACTTCTACAGATAATCAAGAGGGGGGTGAATTGGTTTTTCTTCAGAGTTTTTAAAATTTCCTTTCAAAATTGTTACAGCGGAAGACTTTCAATAAGGATCGTATCTTTTAAAAACAATTAAGAAAACAATTTCTTCACCTTATATTTCACAAAAACTTTTTCCTTAAACAAAAACTTCACTCTAACCAATCAACCCACTTTAGTGTTGTGACCAATCTTGTAATATGAACAAAAACTTAATACTTCAAGAACAATATGAAGATAAACAGAAATATTCAAACACACAAGAATTATACTGGTTCACCTCTCAACCCCGGAGGCTATATCCAGTTTTCTTCTAATCAACACTTGGTCAGAGTTCCACTATAACAAATGTAATATCTTTACAAGCTTACAAAGATCTCTCTTACCTTCCCTAGGTAAAATTCAAAATTTAAACCTATAGATTTTTCAAAAGATCTAGAACCAGAGATCCCCTCTCTGTTCTTCCCTCTAGAAACCTTTCTAGACAAAGCTTTAAAGATTACAATTTGTTACAAGAACATTCAACAACAAATACAACACAAATATATGCATACAATAAAATGAATGATCTAACCAAACTGAGAATGTATGCAAATGATCTTTCTTGATGACTTCTTTAATCAGAAAGCTTGAACAAAACTTTGCATCATGTAGACAACGACTTCATGACATGACAAACCCGATGACTCTTAGAATCTTTTTGATTTTCTAATCTCCCTCTTCCTTTGTGTATTATGAACTCTTGAAGGTGATTTTCTAAGTACTTGTACAAAAACTTCACAAAGTATCTTTTTTAAAAAAAAAACAGTGCAAGCTGTTCTATTTATAAAAAAAAAAGACTTAACTAACTGTAATCGATTATTTCGACAATGTAATCGATTATTTTAACTCATGTAATCGATTATTTTAACCAGATAATCGATTAAAGTGTTCATCAGCATTCTGGAAAAATGTCAAGAACAAAATAATCGATTAAGTCATCTTATAATCGATTATTCCATATGACCTGTGTTTCCTGATACACATAGATAATCGATTAATTTCTCAAATAATCGATTATCACAGACAATGTGAAAAACTCATTAAAGTATATTTAATCAATTACAATAATTTGGTAATCGATTAAACCAGATAAAATGCATTTGTGAATTATGCAATGACTCAGATAATCGATCATTCCGTGATGTAATCGATTATCACAGAGCACGTCTGATTCTATGTTAGACTTATTTAATCGATTATGAATCAATGGTAATTGATTAAAATGGTCATAAGGCAATATGCAGACCTGTTCACATGCATTTAATCGATTATATCATATAGGTAATCGATTAAAACAGTGAAAAACAGTTTTTCTAATAATCTAATTGCATTTATGATTTAACATCTAAATGTTTATTACCATACAATTAGAAATGATTTAATATATGTATGAATGCATGAATCAATCAAAATAGTGAGGATTATGAGGCTTTAACCACTTGAACCAAGCTTGAGCAAGAAATTACAAATGTCATCAATTGAGTGGGCATGTAAAACATCAAAACTTGCATTCAGCTTCTTCTTGATTCCATAACTTCATTTTCCTCATAGCTAACAACTTAGACTTTTGTTCTACTACTCTGGCCTTTGTTGATGCCCTCAGATGGGGTAGAATGAAATTGCTTTGCTACTAAAGCTAGCTGCATGAAAACTTTCGATTAGTATTATCATAAAATACTGTATATACTCAAAGTTTAATCATACAAATGAACAAAATACAAAATTACGTACTTTGGAGGATTATAAAGGGTAAGTCAATATTGAATGCCTGGGGGCAATTCACGGTCAGAATCAAATGTGATACACAGGAAGTTCAACATAGTATACACCCCAGCAATCTGGACTACCAGATTACCGGGCTGGGGGCAACTGTTATGGACCCAACATATGGGCCAAATATGGTGAGGCCCAGTAAGGATCCATTAACTCAGAATCTCAGTAATAACTAGGGAGATCTCAACAACGTGCATAACAATTATCAAAGGAGATCTCAACAAACAGATATGTTATCTAATCAAGAGGTGGCAACAATAACCTAAAGGTAACACCCTTATAAATAAGAGGTACGCTCACAGGTATATTCTCTCTGAACCCTATTATATGTTGTCGCTATGCACACACCTCATGCTTAGTATCGGTATCAAAGTGCACGGTGATCTGCTTAACCTAGGGGTATCTCTTTCATAGATACCTTGGAGAAAGTTCTTTGATCAGAAATTAATATACGGACTATCCAGCTAGACATCTCTGTCTTCAAGGACAGAACAGAAGTGTTGTAGCTAAATGATTGCTAAAACTAGTCTAGCATGAACTCATCAAGGAACAAGAGATTTTCAAATTGATGCAGTTTTACTTCAACAAATAAAGTACAATTAGTGACTGTTACAGGGCATAGTTCAGATTTTCTTAATAATACTACTCTAGCATGAACTCGCAATGAAATCATTATAGGGCTGGCTCTCATTGGCTGTGTTTTAGATCTCCTTGCATCTCCTTTTTTATCCTATTTCTGTTATATACTGCAGATTTGATTCTAAGATGTCTAATCTACTTGTGTTTTGCTAATATTGATATCAGTGATATGCTATATAAAAACAGTATATGGTTAAACTCAAGTAAATAGTTCAAGTAAACTAAATACTTAATCCATCATTAGCATACTTCCCTTGTACAATGATACATGCTTTGTTTTGTGTTTCCTTAAGAATCATACAAACTTCTGTTTTGTCCTCCTCTAGTGAGAGCATCAAAATTGCTTCCTTAATACAATTATGCTATTTCAACTTCAGTGCTCTGTTCAAGAGCATCTTCATTAAATGGCAGACAGAAATCACTTTTGTTTATTTAATAAAATTTAATTATCTTCTTCCCTCTAATAGATAGAACTGATATACATAAATCAGAACAATTTTGATATCCTAAAGCCAGTAGACTTACAAGGCAAGCAGTTGTTGTATTCCTCCAGGTGTTTTAAAGCAGACCAGTACCGCAAATTACGATAAGTAATATAGGTGATATGAGCCATTTAGAAAGATATGAAACAAGCTATATCTTGTTTGGGTACGACTCGATAAATATTTTGAGAGTTTGGTCCATCAGGTTGGCTACCTCTGTTGTAGCTACTAGAACAATCTGGGCATTTGATGGTCTCTGGTATAACTTCCCTGTAACATTAGGAATTTCAAGGTGTGAGCAACGATGAGTGGTGCCCACATTCTTCTGATGGTATTCTTGGAAGGATAACTTAATTGGCTTTAAATTATAGTTTTTCACTAAGAAGCAAAGACGCAGCCACATAGGGGCGTGTCCCGCATCGGAATTGCGTCAAACACAGACTCAAAAATGAATCGCGTGCGACGCGGTGTCAAGTGCGTCCGAGGTTGCCAGACACGGTTGGGCCCTTGGGCACACCCAATTGGACGTGGCCCACCATCCGGACATGTCATTTATTTTTTATTGCTTTTTTAAAAAAATAATAAAATTTTTACGCTCTGCAAGAGAACGAATTTGCCTTAGTCGAGACCTCTTCTTCTCCTTCACATTTCCCGTGCCTCCGTTATCACGCGAGCACGCCGTGGCCACGCTCAGAGCATGCGGTCACCGCCCGAAGAATCACCTCAGACCACCGCACGCAGAACCTCCTCATACCACCGTGCTTAGAACTCCGTCGCCGCATGCAGAATATTGATATTGATATTGTTAACTGCAATGCTTTTGTTCAATGTTCAATGTGCTCGCTCATACATAATCGAAGTGGTATTGATATTGTTAATTGCCAGGGTGCCATCAAATTACGTGGTGTTTTTTAAATCCACTCTCAACGCCATGGTTTTGTTCTTATATGCCATGTTTTTTTTATGAACCTTATATGTCATTAATTTTGTTTCTTTTTATTTTTTTAAGTTTTTTTTTTTTTTTTTTTTTTTTTTTTTTTTTTTTTTTTTTTTTTTTTTTTTTTTTTTTTTTTTTTTTTTTTTTTTTTTTTTTTTAATTTTTTTTTTTTTTTTTTTTTTTGTTTATCTACATATATTTGGATTGGTGCTTTGGTGAGAATTTAAAATAATAAACTCATTATTTTGTATCCTCTTCGAATTGAGTTTATATACATTTTTCTGTTCATACATATATGTTTTAATTTTTTTTATTGTATCCTAAGGGTTGTTCGAAGTGGTGAATACACCGGTGCCATGAATAAAGGGGTCCAAAAAAATAAATGTGAGAAGAAAAAAAAAGTTTTAAATTGTTTGGGAAATTATATCTATTTTTTAATGAAATATATGTCTACATACAATTTTGGCATATCTATTTTGTTTAATATGGAATTTCGATCTTTCTTTTTAAAATAGAGGCATTATATTTTCCTATTTTAAACCTTCATTTTTTTTTGTCCAATTGGATCTTAGACATAACATAATATATCCATTTAAGTTATTATCAAGAAATGATTTAATTAATTAAAATATAATAAATAAAAGAAATATATATAAACAAAATTGAGAATATGATCAAAACTATGAATTTTCTTAAATAGGAGAAAAAAAATCTCTATTTTAAAATAGAGGAATTAAAATTATGAATTTGATAAATTAGAAAGACTAAATTATATTTAAACCTATATTTTATAATAGGTTTAAATATATTTTTCATCCTTTAAATTTAGTCTATTGTTATATTTTATCTCCAATATTATATTTAAACCTGTATTTTATAATAGGATGGTCTAAACAAAGTATTTAAAAAAAAAATTACGAGACTAATACAGAAAGAAATTTAAATTTAAAGAACCACATGTAACAATAAACTAAATTTAAAGAACTAAGATATTTTTAAACTTTTCAATTCTTATTTATAAAGAATTTCTTTATATTATTTCGTCTCTGGGTCTTCAAAATATATGTCAGAACCGATCCTATTTTTTTTATCTTCACAATTGTGATGTGACAATTCTACTTTATACCTGTACTTGCTGTCATAATTGTATATGTTTTGTTATTCCTTGTATAATTGTGTATTACTTGGATCTTAGTATTTTCTCTCTCTTTTTTTTTTTTTTTTCTTTTTGGGTATCAAAGCTTAATTTCATGGCAGGGCTATAATTTATTCAGCTCGCTGTTAAAAACAATTAATAAAACAAAACTTTAGGATCTACGTCTTAAAAGCATGGACCAACTCATGGGGAGAATAGTCAAAGTTGCCATAGGAATGGGCACCACACATGAAAATGACACAAACTTAATGTGTAGTTTAGTTTATCTAAACAACAAAGTGAGTTGTCTCTTCTGCCTGTCTATTAAATGCTGACAGATTTTAGGGTACGTCACATAAACTCTTTTATATCATACAAAACAAACATGAATCGTCAGATCAAAATCGTGAGATTTATTGAGTTATTGGTAACCGGGTCATGCTACGGTGTTTTACTTGTTAATATTTTGGCTTTTTTGATACGCGTGAAAGCGACATCTTCTGACGAAAACTATATACAGCATAACGTATCATTTATGAACAGCAGAAATGTAAAAATCTGAGAAGACAATAAATTTATTCATAAAAATAAATAATAATATACTGTAAATTAAAATAAATTAAGAGAAAATTTGCTATCATCTGTCTACGAAAATAATTATGCATAGTATGCATATATTAATATGTTTTTATTGTTAAATAAATTTGTGAAACATTTATTAAATAATGTGACTTTTAATAATAACTTTTATGAATTAAAATTAATGAAAAAATTATATTAAAAATGTGTTAAGAATTTTTAACACGAAATGTTAAGGATTATGTTAAAAATATATTATTAATACTTACTTTTTATTTTAATATCAAATTAAAATGACTAAAATAATATTTTCAATTATAATACATAATTAAATTAAAAATATTATTAACTTTAATATTAGCAAGCATCTTTTCACAAAGTTACACTGTTAGGAATAATTAA
>PYAF01005803.1:51188-88451 GCA_007407185.1 Glycine tomentella | reverse complement strand
ATTTAAATAAATTACATTACATATCCTTAATATAAAATACGATTTTAGTAAAATAATTAATGATTTTATAATAAATATTTTAACTATTATTATTAATTTATATTATGTGTTAATAAATATTTTTATAATAAAATTTTAACATTAATTTCCAAATGATTAATTTATATTATAACAATTGACAAATTAATAAATAAAACCAATATAAATATAACCTAATTCATATTTTTTAAGTTAAATATAATTTTTATATATGTATATGGATATTAGAAAATATTATTACTAATATATAAATTACACTACATGTATATTATAATATATATATATATATATATATATATATATATATGTGAGTGTATGTAAAGGGTCACTCCTCCAGCTTAAAAGTCGTAAAGATATTTACGACTTTAAAGTCGTAAATATCCTTACGACTTTAAATGGTTTTTTATAAAAAAAAATATAAATTTAAATATAATTATTTTATGACTTTAAAGTCATAACTTTATTACTGACTTTTAAAATAATTTTTTTAAAAAATATTTAATAGTTAAAATAAATTTTTTGTAAAAAGTTATTTTTTCATCTAGTAATAAATTAATAATTATTAAAATAATAATATAAATTTATTATTCATGAGGACTGGTGTATTACAATCACATAAATTTGTTTTATATTCTAAGGGCACAACATATTTTCTCTTAATTTATTTTAATCTACAATATATTATTATTTATTTTTATGAATAAATTTATTGTCCTCTTAGATTTTTACACTTCTGTTGTTCATAAATGATACGTTGTATTGCATATAGCTTTCGTCAGAAGATGTCGCTTTCACGCGTATCAGAAAATCCAAAATATTAACAAGTAAAACACCGTAGTACGGTCCGGTTACCAATAACTCAATAAATCTCATAATTTTGATCCGACGGCCCACGTTTCTTTCGTATGATACGAAAGAGTTTATGTGGCGTACCCTAGACTCCGTCTTGAATGCTTGGATATCTTACAACAGTCAAATCCCGTAGGGTGCAAATGTCAAACTCATACAAAACATAAGCATACAAAAAAAATGATGTTAAAATTTTATAATTAGAATTTCTTAGATCGCATCACTGCCATCACAGTTACATTTTCTTGTAATTATCCGCAACTTAAAGATTTTCTGCCACAATCACAACTACAATTACAATTTAAAATCATGGCAGCCAATATTGCATTGAGATTTTCACAACATATATAAGGAGCTGCATCTAAATGATGTTTACAAGGAACCAGAGAGGTGTTTGATGAAGAGGTATACCATAAGTGAATTTGTGTTTATTATTTGTATTTATCCTTGTATTAATCCAAATAAAAGTAAGAAAAGATATGTTAACAATCAATTATTTTAGAAAGAAATGATGAAATAAAAAACAAAAATATATACATATTAATACAATACGAGATTTTTTCTCCACAAAAAATAATAATAATACGGGATTTTTTGATTTGATCATGCTTCAAATTAGAATTAAAATGTATCTTTGTATTACGATTTAATTAACTAATTTGAATCAAATATTTGAGTTTTAAATTTCATTTTTCAAATTATGAACATCATATTGATTACAGTAACCTTTTTTTAGCTTGATTACGATTATTTAATTTGTGTTTTCAATATAATTATGTATTTTTATGAAAAAATAATGAAAAAATTGTATTTTATGAAGATTTTTTTTGAAATGCATTTGTCTCAAATAAATCTCGCAAGATTTCAATATTTTTGTAATAAATTAAATCAAAATATATATTAGTGTTATTAATTAATTTGAATCAAAATATATAATTGTATTATCAATTAGAATTTTCAAACCATGATTAACTAACCAACAAATCATTGATGATAAAACCGTAATTGGGGGGATACATTAAAGATGACCAGGAGATTCTTTGTAATAACTATCTGTCTTTGTTATATAAGAACACAACCACTTTTTGCAAAAGATTTATTTTAATCTAAAACTTCTTATAATTATTTATGAAATAACGTCTAATTTGTTTTGCTACTCTAAAACATCCGCACATGACATATATACATATATGCAAGAGATCTAAAATACCAAACCTTATGGTGATATACAATCGATATATCGAAAGTCCAACGTATCTCAAAAGATAAAGGATACGTATATCCAAGTGTTCTCAACAATAAGTACATATAACAAAAAGGGGAGGGAATACATATTTGTACTTACTCCCTAGTTGGCCACAACTACATGTTACCCTTAACTAAATGCTGCGACGATATGAGAAAAGGGAAGAAACAGAAGAAGCAGAACTCCTGTTTCAACCATGAAGTATTTGATCTACTGGTAGTCTGTCATCTACTTCCATATAAAATTGTAACCATCATAATCAAACACATAGAAACAAGCAACCCAATGATAAGCTTACGAAACAAACTTAATTTTCAAATCAAATATTAAAATATATATACTAACATTATAATTGGGATAAATAATGATAATATATAGTAGAATACATTTCATTAATTATGACAGTCACCAACATATCTCCAAGCAAAATTAACTAGTTATGCACTATATGCAGACAAAACTCCAAGAAGATCTTTCACCATCCGAGCCATTAGCACAATCAAATCCCTTAACATAGTTAAATTCGACCATTAGGGGAAACACCTATACTAATTATGGAAAGAATATAATGACTTTGTCAGGATAAGAGTGCGTGGATAATGGCTTACCACAACACAAGGCTTTGCAATAACTTTGACCTCAATGTGGGTTCGCCCGTCTACCTATCTGCCAGGCCCATGTACATGACTCCACTAATCTCCCCGACACTAGCTCGAGGGTTACACGCCAACCCACAACTTATGTGTCTACTTGCATTCGTAGTCATCCATCAACAACAACAAAAAAACCTTTTAAATTAGTTAAGCTTTTCCGTACTTCAAAAATCTTAAAAATAAGAACTAGGTATTCAATTTAATTAGTTGTGAAATATTTATGATACACTTTACTTGCCTTAAAGAGTCATCGAGTTATAAGCTTTTAGGATAAGGGATCAATATAACTTACTAAAATTTAAAGCCCTCAATATTTTAAACTTTTAAAACAGGTTGGAATACCTAAGAATTTCTTTAAAACTTTTATAAAACATTTTGAAAACAATATAAGGTTTAGAGATGATGTGAGTTAAGGGTTTATTCCCCCAATAGTCGCTGTAACGCTCTGAAATTTCGATAACGAAAAATAGATGTTTGATGTATTTCTTGTGTTATTTGATTAGTTTAGCTTAGTTGAATTGTTGTGTAAATTATCCTTGTGCAATTGTTTAGTGCGGATGTTAAGTTATGTGGAGTTTGTTTGAGCTGCGATGAAATTGTGATTTTCGAGTTTGACCCCAAATATGTAAATTCTGACCGTCGAGATTTGCGAAATAACATATGAAGAGTGAGATATTAACTTTTCATAGAAGCAATGAAATTTCAAAAATTGGGTCAATTCGCTCAGCCTCCAATCCTCCCTTCGCGGTTTCTTAAAGGTAACTATAATAACCAAGGCTAAATAAATAAAAGAAAAAGAAAGAAAGAAAAGTTTAAATCTTCAAAATTCTATCGCAAAAAGCGTTAGCAACAGAATTAGTGACGGCTAAAATCTGGCGCCAGTAGCGCTAGATTGGCGCGAGTAGCGCCACAGGTACTGCAAGTTGGCGCCAATAGCGCCAGAGTGGCGCGGTTAGCGCCAGATATACTGCAAGTTAGTGCGAGTAGCGCCAGAGTGGCGCAATCAGCGCGGGGACTCGGGCTGGACCACTATATAAAGTCATTTCATGCTATTTTTGGGCCAAAACTCTTCCTTTCTTCTTCCTCTGACCCTTTTCCGCCATTAGAGCCTAGGGAAGCTTCATATCTTCACCAAACTTCATCAAAACATTCCCTTTCAACATGAAACTTGTAGGGAATCACCCTATGAGCTAGAATCCTTCATCACTTTTCCCTAAAAACCTTCAAACAGAGAGATCGCATTCTCTAGGGAACTTCCCAGAACTTGAGTTTGGCGGAGAAAGGAGGCGATTCATGGACACCCAAGCTTGGAAAGGTTGTCCACTAGCCTTCCTTGTCGCTTTAGAGGTAAGAAGCTCAAGTTTTACCGATTGATTTGTGAATTTGTTCTTGAGGTGAATAGTTACCATTTGAGTTAGAGTTTGAATTACGCTTGGGTCCTTTAGAAAAGTATGCTTAGAAGGTTGTTGTGATGAAGGATTAGCTTTGAAATATTGATTTCATGGACCTTGGTTTTTGGCTCTGAGAAACGCATGTGTAGGAAGAATGTTGGTTAGATTGGTGATTGTAGGACATGCATGAGCCTTAATGCTTGTATAATTTGTGCTCAGGAGGCTACATAATGGTGAAATTGTGTTGAAGTAACCATTTTAGCCATATTGTTAATCCTTGAGTTTTGGGCATAAGTTATGTTGAACTCTCTGAATTTGATTGATGCATAGTCTTTGAGAGACTCTGATGCCTTGGTTAGGCCGAGATAGATTCTGCTGAGGGTTTGTGAGTTGTCTATTGAATTGGTTAGTTCTAATAACCTTAAGATAGAGGACAAAGAGGTTTAAATGGAAAGGAATGATGTTTCCTTTTATTTTAACGGTTGAGAACCATTGTTATGTACTTAATGCCTTGTAAGGTGGGGTTGATTATTGATTATGCCTGTGTGCCTTTGTATAGGACGTGACACCGAGGGTGTCAATGGCGTAGACCACCGTTTTGGGGTTGAACTACAAAGCACGACTTTGCCAGGTAAGTTCTTCTCTCTTGGGGAATGTTTCCCACTGCCTGTGTTCCACCATACTCCGAGGGAGTGATGATTGCATACATGATGAATGTGCATTGAATTAGTTGTTACAATTTCCTCAGGATAATATGTATGCATGATTCTATGCTTTGCATGTATGGTTACCTATTGAATAGATCTTCTGGCTAGTTAGATAGATATGAACCTCCCTAGGAGTAGAGCGCAACTCCTAGTTTCGTTTGCTCACGTAAAGGGTGATGATGATCCCTTAAGACCAAGAGATAGGTGGTCCCGTCGCGGTTGAAGCCTATTCTCGGAGGTGCCATATACGTGCATCCATGTGTAAAGGGGTAGCTCCCGATGGGATGGCACGGGTGTGAGTTCCAGTCTCACACTGGGGACTGAGAGTCCCAGATGCTGATGATGATGCATATTGTGGCGGGCATAGTACCGCAAATATACATTAGAGATAGATGATGATTATGTATTGTTGTGAGGGTCAGGTGGTCGATTGATTGTAATGCCTTTGATGTGGTGTATCATGGAAGTGAGCCAGGGGGGAGGAGAAGCCTCCAAGAGGCCTGAGCTTACTGAGATGTGTATCTCACCCCATGTGGGGATTATGCTTTTGCAGGTGATGGATCTGGCAGAGATGATAGGTCTCAGGGCAGGAGGCCCCAGTAGAGACAGTTTCTGTGTAGCTGCTTGGCAGCATTTTGAGAGCATGGTGGCTCATTTGTTATGTTGATGTATTTTGTACCCCTGGTTCAGGGAAGATGTGTGTGTACACATGTGATGTTTATGTTTATGTTGATGATGTATAAACATTGTTGGTTTTGTATGCCCTCTCAGAGGACGTGATCTGTGAGATCATGGCAATGGATGCTTATTCTTTTGTATCGCCATAGTGGTGGTTGAGATGATGTGTATATGTATACACTTGTGGTTTATTCTCCTGATATATCTATATAAATATTGTTGTTGTATCTGCCGTTCTTTATGTTTTTGGATCTATAAGGCCGACTATTTAGTATATTGGAATTTGTATATTTAACTGAAGTACGTATCATACATAATGAATCAAGAAATATGGTTTTGAAAGGAAAACGCTTTCATTGTTTTTGCTTAATCGGTTTTTAAATTATTTACGGTGTTAATCTAATTAAGTAATTGTTAATACACCGGATGCATACGGGGTGTTACAGTAACTGTGTTTTTATGCCTTCAATAGCTAGTTTGAAGCCTCTCTGGGTATCTCTTGTGATTTGGGTACCATTATTGGATGTTTTTATATTTCCTTTGAAAAACCTTTGAAAATGAGACGTTGTAAAAGTTACCTTTTTATAATATTGATGTCATTTTTGTGACCTTCGTTGAGCCCCGGTCACATTGGTGTGATCGAAATTCCAAAATGATGTCCTTTTGATGTGGACTTTCAAAACACAATTTTATCCCTTTTTAAATTTGAGTGGGTATTTGACACTGAATGTTAATATTAACCTTGTCTTTGAAATCTATAGTAAATTATCTTTGATTTGGTATATAGAGCTATGCGTTTGGGTGAAAACACGTGAACTTAAGAGATCTCAAAATGACGCTACAAGGAGCTAATAAAGAGATAAAGATAGGTAAGGGGAGTTTATTGTTTGGTTACAGTTTTTGATACCATAGTTGGGGTCAGGGAACCCAATTATGGAGATGCATGCTTATCCCTGTTATGTGCTGGTTTTCAAGAAAAACTATGTTTTAAACTAATGAGATGCGATATATACATATTATTGATGTATGTTTGTCCCTGTTGTATGCTCATTTTCAAGAAACACCGTGTTTGTAACTAATGGGATACGATGAATTTATTATTGATGAATAAAATTGTGAATGATGTTGTTGTTGTAATAATTGGATTTTTGGAAAAAGTTTTAATTACAGAGGAGACTCTATCCAAAATTTATTAAATTTTAAATGGGCATCAGAGTTTGTTTTCTATATTGTAACCCTTCTCTATAATTTAGAATTTTCCTAAAATATCAGGCATATGTTATATAGATGTGAAATGCGATTGTTTGTGGTGTAGATGATGATATTGAAATGAGATTATCTTGATGATATTGAGATTGAGATGATATTGATGTTGATGATGACATAGATGAGAGATGATGTTGATGATGTCATCATGATGGATGTATATTGTACATGGGGGTGCAGTGACCTGTTGGATATCGCTGTGGGGGAAGAGTTTACGAATTTTAAGCATTCCTAAAGAGAGAAAGGGATTGCTTAGAATTTCGATCTCTATCCACGGTCAGTGCATTGATGGGCCCATGTTTTTATGCTATGTATGTACATGGGGGTGCATGACTTATTGGATATCCCTGAGGTGAAGAGTTTACGAATTTTAAGCATCCCTGGAGAGGAAAATGGATTGCTTAGAATTTCAGTCTCTATCCACGGTCAGTGTGTTGATGTGCCCATGTTTGTATGATGTGTATGTACATGGGGTGAATGACTTATTGGATATCCTTGCGAGGAAGAGTTTACAAATTTTAAGTATTCCTGAAGAGAGAAGAGATTGCTTGGAATTCCGATCTCTATCCATGCTCAGTGCATTGATGAGCTCATGTTTCATAATTCATAATTGCATGAAAATAGAATGAAGGCAGTGTGTACCTTTGGTTTTTATGAGGATACAAATGCAGGTACTAAAAATAACAATGAACACTCTTCAAATAAACCAAGAAGGGGAGTGAATTGGTTTAAAACAGATATTTAAAATTTTAGTTGAAACAATTTGCAGAATTTGTTATCTGGATCATATCACTTAAAACCCTTTTTCAAACCAGAACTTTTCTTTTAACAAAGATCAATCTTGTTTGCAAGTAATGCTAGAAACTTTGTATTGTTGATAATATTTTGATTATCCAAACACAAGCAATGAGAGAAATACATAATTTAGAAAAGAGACTCAGCAATTTTATACCGGTTCACCTCACAAACTTGGAGGCTACATCCAGTGTCTTCTAACCAACACTGGGTCAGAGTATCCACTAAATCAAAATTCTTTACAAGCAATTTACAATAGGTCTCCCTTGTCAAACCCAGACAAAGAATCAAAATCTAAACCCTATAAATTTCTAAGATCAAGAACCAGAGAACACTACTCTGTTCTATCCTCTAGAGAACCCTTCTCCAGAATGCTTGATAGAATCAAATTGATTTATCACAAAAGAATTACAAATATCACAAACCCTTAAAAAGAAAGATTCAAGATAGACATAACATGTGATCCTTCATGTATGAATGAATGAAAATGAATTGGGATTACCACATATTCCAGGTTGCATGAATTCTAATGCTTAAAATCAATATCTTGAAAACTTCTTTTCTTCAACACATCTTCATTAGAAAACTCAGAAATCTTGATCTTCATAAGATGTATTTTTCACTCAGTAATCAGTCTCTTGAACTCTTAGAAAGCTTGGTGTCCTTTGGGTAAGTCACTCATGTATATAGAACAATTCATACAAGGTCTATTTATAAAGAGCTGGCCCACAAAGCTTTATATAAAACTGATTTAACTGACAATAATCGATTAATTCGCTGATGTAATCGATTATTTTGCCATATGTAATCGATTAAAATACCATATAATCGATTAATATGTTCTTGAGCTTTCTTGAAATGTTTTCATGAACAAGATAATCGATTAATACACAGTGTAATCAATTAAAGCAGACTGTATTGAATGTGAAACAATGAATAATAATTGATTACATGATACTGGTAATCGATTAAGCCAGCAAAGCTCAGAATATGAAAATAGCCTATGTAATCGATTACGATTCATGGTAATCAATTAAAGCAGCAATGCATGATTTTCATATTACACAATGTTATCGATTACAAGAAGCCTGTAATCGACTAAACTGTTCTTCAAGGCTTTTCCAGATTTAGAACAAAGGCATTTAATCGATTAAAACACTGTGTAATCGATTAAAGCAGTAAGTTTTACTTTTTTCATAAACTTAGCCATGAGAACTTGAATTCTTGTAAAATCATTTGAGTAGCTTTAGTTTATTAATCAAAAGTATGTATGCATGAGGATGAGAATGCAAAAGCAATGAAAGATCACAAGGAAATGTACTTAAGCCACTTAGACAATTACAAATGCCTTTAAACTTGATTAGGCATGTGAAAAGCAAAAACTCCAAGCCATCCTTGCTTCAATCTTCTTGCAGCTTCCTTTAAATCCAACAGGTACTAGGGGGCATGTCACTCAGTTTGGAATTCCCATGAGACTCTGACACCATGGGGGGGATGGCAAGTGCACAACAAGGTGACCTCGGCAAATGACTGAATCATTTTCCTAAGTGAGAGAATATTTCTAGAGTGAATGGTACCACATTGCATTTGTTGAGTCAGGTGCATGCATCATTTTGAGCATAATTGATTTGAATTGTGGAAAAAGTTGATGACTAATTTTTTTGAGTGTGTGTTGAACTGATTGATTACTGAAAATGATTGTGGCTATCATTATTGTTTTCTTGCTAATCATTGTTATCTGATGCTTGTTGATATTGTATAATAAACTCACCCTTGTAATTTTGTATCGTGTGGTTGGTACCTGTAATTGTTGGATTCAATGGAATCACTTGAAGAATGGACAAAGAATCAAAGCTTGGTTTTAGCTTTTAACATGCCTTGAAGTATTGAAGAAATATTTGTGATTAAATGTAAAAGGAAGAAGCATTTCTGGTAATCCAAGTGCATTGCATTCACATCATTCATTTAGTAAATTAGTTTAAAGAATAGAATTCACAAGGCTTTGATAAAATGCTTAAGTTTAATAGTTAAATCAAAGGTTTTTGGAAAAATAAGTTTTCTATAGATTTAATCGATTACTTACTCGTGATAATCGATTATATTGTTCTTAGTGCTTTCTGGAAAACTTTTCAAGAACAATGTAATCTATTATGTATCGGTTTAATCGATTATTTTACTTTGGTTCAGATATAAACTGCCTTGATGATCATTTTAATCGATTACCTTTGAGCTGTAATCGATTACATAGGCTAAACAGGAAAAATCATCTCTCTGTCTTAATCGATTACCAAAAATTGTAATCGATTACATCATATGCCTATGCTTAACATATCTTGCTTCTTTAATCGATTACCAGAATTCGTAATTGATTACTCTGTCAATTTCATGTTTATGAAGCTTTCTGCATTAATCGATTACTAGAATCCGTAATCGATTACATATTTTATTTCATGGTTATGAAGCTTCCTGTTTTAATCGATTATGTATCGAAATAATCAATTATTCTGTTCGTTGCTTCAACCCAGATTTTTATAGAACCCTTTAATTGAATACATAAGTAAAATAATCGATTATTGAGCGTGTTTAATCAATTACTGACGGTTAGAAAAGTTTGTTATAAATAGAACCCTTGCTCAGCTTGTTTAGTAACTTGATCAATTTGTATTCTGAGCCTACCTAAGTTTTCTAAACACTTTCTTAGTAATTTTTCTGGGTTTTATGAGTGCTTGTCTTCACTAAAACTCTTATGAGTTTTTAAGTGATTCTTGAAGCAAGAAGAGTCTTTTCAAAGGTTAAGGAAAGAGATGTTCTGAGTTTGTTTTCATCATTCAACCTGATATATTCATTCATAAACAGATCATTCATTGGATCATCAGGTGTTTTCTCTCCTTAAACTTTGTGGTTGTAATTCTTTTGTGAACTTGTATTTGATAAGTTTATTGTAATTGGGTTTCTTGCTTGTAGTCTAGAGATAGAGTTTCTCTAGGGTTTGCTGAGTAGTGTTCTCAGTAGGGTTGTCTCTAAGAATCTAATAGTGTTTTAGATTTCTGAACTTTATCTAGGGTGGATAAAGAGAGACTTTGTTATTACTTGTAAGAACAGAAATATTGCAATAGTGAAACTCCATCTAGTGTTGAGTGGAAGAAAATTGGATGTAACTTCATAGTGTTTGAAGTGAACCAGTATAAATCTTGTATGTTTTGATCTTGATCTCTTTCTTGATGATATTCTGTTTAACTTGATATTATTGCCTTGTTTATTAATTCAATCTTGAGGTACTGGATACCTTGGATTGAACATTTGATTGAATAAAGATTCTTGGTTTCTAAAGTGATAAAGATCTAAAGGGAAACTCTGATTTTGTCAAAGAAATTTTTAATTTACCAAGTTAAACCAATTCACCCCCTCTTGGTTAAGTGTGAAGTGTTCCTATATTTTACAGTGATGATTGTGAACCTTCATTCGTGGGAGCAGATGAGCAACAATAGGTGATATTGGAAAAAGATCCTTTTTGTTGGAGCCGCCAAACCGACACGATACTATTGGAATTTATTTTGGGAGAGAGTTGTGTTTTGTTATCAACTCTTTCTTAGTTGGTTCCTTGATTCTTTTTGGTTGGGCATGTAAAATTCTAGACTTAAATACAAGTAAAAATTAAACTATGTTTTGATATGTGAATGACATATAATGGTTCAATTTATATATATGTATATTTATTTATTTATGTATTTGTGCGATATTGGTGAGTGTAGTATCGCGAAAATTTTATTCTCATTTTCCCAATCAGAGTAATGGAGTTTTCATTAAAAATTGAAATGACACGTTTAGAGTAGTGATATCGTAGCGACGAGGTAGGTCGTTACAGTTGCCTTGTTCCCCATATGTATCCACCTCTTCTCCAAATTGCTTTGCCCATTAATCTTTTATCTACAACTCTTCCTTGAGCACAAAAACAAAAGAATTTGCATGGTTAGATGTACAAACAAAATTACAAAAAGAATTAAGCACACAATCAAATTTAGAAGTAGCCATGGAAAGATTAAGGACTTCATTTGGTGTTTTGCCTTCTTCTTAAGTAAGTTGTTCTTCAAGTCCCTTCAAAAGATAATCATCACTTATAAACAAAGGGTTAGAACATAAGACTTTGCATTCCTCCTTTGGAAGAACTTTTTCAAGTCTCTTCGAAAGAGAATCATCACAATTAAACAATGGGTTAGAATATAAGCAATAATATTCTTCCTTTTCTTTATCATTTTCTTTTTCTATCAATTATTTCTCTCTCAACTCTTTCCTTTAACTCCTTTTCTCTCAATTTTTTCCTCTCAAATCTTTGTCTCTTAATTCCTTTCCTCTTAACACTTTTTCTTTCTATTTTTAAAAAGGAAAATATCACAAGAATGGTTGAATTATGATTTTAGTCATTTTTAAAGCCTTTTTCATGAAAACAAAATCATTGTCTAAAATAAAAATTTAAAAGAAAGATAACATATTTTTGCAAATGCAAGTTTAGACAATGGAAACAAGTTTTGCAAAATAGAAAGAGTTTTCAAGACAAAATCAAATTCAAACCCTAGGTTAGTTTAAAGCAAAAGAGAAATGAAAGCATATAAGGCATAGAGATTTATATGGGTTTGTCTATACCACTGAGATTACATCTAGTTCTTGGCTAACCACTAAGTTCTACTAAATTAAACTAGTTCCAAGTTTTAGGCACTGCCACTTCTAGCTCTACCACTCAAGCTCTACACCAAGCTTGACACAACCCAATATTCTTTGTCCTACTAAGCCACTGTCGGCTCTAAGCAAATCAATTTTTTTGTAGATTGTTTGTACACTAACTAAATCTTAATCGTCTTAAAAACAAAATGGAATCTAATCACTTAGTCTTTTTTTCTCAAGGTGTTCAAGGGGTTTTGAGAGCTTTTTTGAACTATACAAGAATTTATAGAGAGCTCTTTAAAAACGAAATTGAATGTTAGCACACAGGTTTGTGTACCAAGTCTTCAAAGCTTCTGATATTTTAGAGGCCTTCATCTTCAAGGGTATGTTGTCTCTAAACAAATAGTTTTCTTCACTTGAGTTTGCGTTTGATGTTTATGGCTATTGGAGCTTGCACTAAATGCTCATACCTCTTCTTGCTGGAAAACCACCCTTGTTCGTTTTCATGTAGAATAATTCAGCAAAAACCACTTTCTTTGCATCAGAGTAGGCCTATCACAGCATAATGCGTCTTTTGATGGTGTTTGGAAACATTCAAATCTTGAGCTCCATTTATTATTCGTAGGATTTGACAGATCCTAGGAGAATGTCTTTGCAAAACAAATACTAGACACATAGTATTAAATGAAGTCTTAAATGTCATCTTTTAATGTTGTACCAAATCATGGCATATCTTTTCTATCATTTGAAAATACAAATGCATAGGCATGATTCATGGTCTGAATCGCATAAGACAAAACTTTTAGCCTTTTTATTTATTTGCATCTAATCAAACCAATTAGAGGTCTTGATTCGTCTCAAGACACAAATGTATTTTGACTTAATGCTTTTGATAAGTATAAGTCAACACTGTGATAAAGGATTCAAAGTGTCATTCAATGACAATTGTTGCATGATATATGATGGACAAAATGGTGAGGTGATTTACATAGGTAAAAGAAAAGGTAATATCTATTTACTCTCTATAGATCATGCATTCTTTCTCAACACTTCTTGCCTAATAAGCAAAATTGATGAATCTTGGCTATGGCATAGAAGGGCAAGTCGCATTAACATGCATTATATGAACAAGCTAATTAAAAAGGATTTAGTCATTGGGTTACTCAAACTCAACTTTGAAAAGGACAAATTATGCAATGCTTGTCAAAAGGGGAAACAAACAAAAAATTCTTTTCAAAGTAAAAATGTTGTTTCCACTTCAAGACCGCTTGAATTACTTCACATAGATTTGTTTAGTCCTTCTAGAACTATGAACTTAGGAGGTAATTACTATGGGCTTGTCATTGTAGATGATTACTGTAGATACACATGGACTCTATTTTTGAAAACCAAGAGTAATGCTTCCAATGCTTTTAGAAAATTGGCCAAACTTGCTCAAAATGAAAAGGAGAGCAAATTATCTCAATAAGAAGTGATCATGGTGGAGAATTCCAAAATGAACATTTTGAAAAATTCTGTGAAGAAAATAGAATTAACCACAATTTTTTAGCTCTAAGAACACCTCAACAAAATGGTATTGTGGAGAGGAAAAATAGATCCCTTGAAGAAGGTGCAAGAACTCTTCTTAATGAGACAAATTTGCCTAAATACTTTTGGGCTGATGCTGTAATTACAGTTTGCTACACTTTGAATAAATTGTTAATAAGGTCTATTTTAAAGAAAATCCCTTATGAACTATACAAAGATAGAAAACCTAACATTTCTCATTTAAAAGCATTTGGCTGTAAGTGTTTTGTTTTAAATAATGGCAAAGAATCACTTGGAAAATTTGATGCTAAAGCTGATGAAGCCATTTTCCTTGGATATTCATTACATAGCAAAGCATATAGAGTTTTCAATAAAAGAACCTTGTGCATGGAAGAATTTGTACATGTGATTTGTGATGAATCTAATCCCTCCAAGGAGGAAAAGAAGTGTGATGTAGATGCAGGTCCTTTGGAGGAGTCTATCCAGCTAAATGATTCAGTGGGTAAAAAAAAGAAGAACCAATTACTAAAGCAAAACAATCAACACCAGTCCAAGAGCCAAAAGATTGGAGAACTACAAGAGATCTCTCCCTCGACAATATCACTGGTGAAGTCTCAAAGGGAGTATCTACTAGATCTCTGCTATAATATGGCTTTTGTTTCACAAATAGAATTTAATAATATTGATCAAGCCTTAATTGATGAACATTGGATGAATGCCAAGCATGATAAATTGAATCAATTTAAAAGAAATGAAGTTTGGGAACTTGTTCCTAGACCTTCTTCCCTCAAACTTATTGGCACTAAATGGGCTTTTAGAAACAAACTAGATGAGAGTGGAATCATAGTTAGAAACAAAGCTAGATTGGTTGCAAAAGGTTACAACCAAGAGGAAGACATTGACTATGAGGAAACCTTTGCACCAGTTGCAAGGTTGGAAGCCATTAGGTTATTACTTGCATATGCATGTTTAATGGGCTTTAAACTTTTTCAAATGGATGTTAAAAGTGCCTTCTTAAATGGATATATTGAGGAGGAAATATATGTGGAGCAACCTCCTGGTTTTACTGATTTCAGACATCCAAATCATGTTTTTAAACTTAAAAAAGCTCTCTATGGTTTAAAACAAGCTCCAAGATCTTGGCATGAAAGGTTAAGTAAATTTCTGCTTGAACAATCTTTCATAAGAGGACATGTTGATAAAACCTTGTTCATCAAAAGGCAAAGAAATGATATTTTACTGGTTCAAACATATGTTGATGATATAATCTTTGGTTCAACTAATCAAGTGGGTTAATTTGTACTAACTGTTCCTAATTTCAAATTTTGAATCTTTGGAGCCCAAAATGCTCTATAAATACATCCCTTATTGAAAGAAGCAATCATACATTTCTCATGTTCTTCCTTAAACACTGTTGTGTTCTTATTCTCTCTGAGTTTAGAAACTCTGCTCAGATAGTCTCTCATTCCTTTTAAGCCTTGTCTACCTCTAAAAGAGTCAAAACCTCCAAAAGAAAGGCTGGTGAAACCTCTAACCCTGCTATCAATAGGTTAGACCACTAGTTTCCTGCTGAGAGAGATAAAATGACTTACCTTCAATTCAATGCCACAAATTAATCTATTCCCCCAAATACCTAGAACTTGACTGGTTCATTAGGGAAGGTTTTCAATTCCCTGCTTTTCTTGAAACCCAAGGGTTAAGGAAATTTGTTGAGATGAAGGGTACCTACTACCCTGAATTAGTGAAGGTGTTTTACACCTGTGCTAAAGGCTCTATGGATGGGACCCTTAGGTCTCAAGTTAATGGAGTAGCCATGGAGATTACTCCTAAGATTTGGGAAACTTTAGCTAGAATTTCCTTTGAAGGTGAAGGAAATTTGAAGAAGAGGCTGAGGGGTACAATAGGGTGGAGACCTATAGGGGGATGCTTATTGATCCCCAAATGAGGCTGAAGCTTAGACTAGGCACTGGTCCAATGACCCATGAGGACAGACTCATTCACTACATAATTACCTACATCCTCACTCCTAGAGCAACCAATCATGCCCAAGCCATTGATGATGACCTACAAATTGTGTATGGTCTCAAGAATTCAATTCAGAAGAATTGGATTCTTATTCTTGAGGAGATAATGCTTAAGTCTAAGAGGTTAATGAACTACTCTTTTCCATACCCTATTCTGGTTTCCAGGTTTATTGAATACTTTAAAATTGATGTTTCTAATGAGGTTGTTGACAACATTAACTCAAGCAACAACCTCATCAAGGAGAGACATCTCACAAAGCTAGGGATGGTCAAAATTCCTCAAGGATGGAAAATGGTTGGCCAACAAGTCCCTGGTGCTGCTGCTGAAATTGAAGAAGAAGCTGATGAAGAGGCTGAAGAAGGAGGCGTTGCTCAAGCATCTTACAGTCAATTTGAATCTCTTATGATTCAAAAGATGGATGGCTTACTGCCCCTACATCATGAGCATAGGGTTGAAATTAACTCAGCTTTGGAGGAGATCAAATCTAGGGTAGAAAGCATAAAAGCTAGACTTGTGCTTGATGATTTTCCTATCTAAATTTAAGCTTCTTGTACTTTTTAATGATGCTTTGTTTTTCTTTTAATGTTTTTTATTAATGTAATGTTTCTTTTCTTCCAATTAATGAATTTGCATTTGCTTCTCTTACTTGTTGTGCTATCTTTTGCCTTTGAAAAGCCAAATGTGAGGAGAAAATTTTGATTGGAAACTAAGAAACTAACTCTGTTTTGCCCTCTGTTGTGCTCTGTTTTTCTGCTAAGTTTTGCACAAATAAAAAAGCTAATGAATTATCTAATTAAGGGGGAGCAAATTAAGTCTAAGGAAACAACTAATGCAAGTAAATGATTAATGGTTAAACCAACAGATTTCTTAACACTTGTTCTTGGCAAAAAGGTTGATTTGTTTTCAGGATGGATAAAGTTCAAACAAAATTCAAGAATTCTATCTTTTCTCATCCTTCAAAGCACTACAAATCTCTAACACATGGTCAATCAATATTTGGCATGTTCAAAGCCAAAAAGGGGGAGATCATTGGATATAGGGGGAGCAACAAGAAGAATGAAGCCTTTGACTTAGAAGTGTTTTGAGCTTTTCACATGCCTTGAAGATTGAAATCCAAATCTAAGTGTATGAGAAGCAAATATGTTGATCCTTGCATTTGCATACATATAATCATTTATATGCTTAAGTGTTTTTATCAAAGAATCAAAGCTATTTCGAAAAAGATCTAAATGGGTAAAGCTTTTGGAAAAATGTTATTTCACTGTGTTAATCGATTACCCATAAAGATTAATCGATTATTTTGATCATGTTTAAAACTAGAAAAGCTTTGATAAACAAATTAATCGATTATATCACAGATTAATCAATTATATGGCTTGTGTTTACAACTGAAAAAGCTAAAATGTACATATTAATCGATTACGCATTTCTTGTAATCGATTACATAGTGTAATTCAAATAAAATACATTTATGCTTTAATCGACTATCATTTATTGTAATCAATTACACAAGCTATCTTGAAATTCATGTTATCACTAATTTAATCGATTACCATCATTTGTAATCGATTACATAGGCTATTTGAAAAAGCCTGTCTTGCTACCTTAATCGATTACCATAACTTAAATCAATTACTCGGGCTATTTTCTAAAATAAGATTTTCTGCTTTAATCGATTACAACTCGGTTTAATCGATTATTTTGCTAGTTAATGAAACCCAAAATGTGCCTTGAACACTTTAATCGATTAAGTGATAAGCCAAAATTGAATTGAAGACCAAATGTAATCAAGTATCTTAGAGATCATAACTGGATAGGGACACTTAAAAGAACCAGTCCTCTTGGTCTTCAACATAATATTAACCATAATCTTGACCTAGTTTATCTTCAGCTTCCCTTGCATAAGAATGATAAGGAGAAAATCCTTCTCGGTTAATTAAGCGTGATTGCTCCCCCAGGGAGTAACAATCCAAGTAACCACATAGGTTAGGAGCTTGTGCTCAAGCATAAGCATCAATAGTCCAATACCAAAACACTTTTTTCCCTTTGTTTTTGTAACAACAACAACATAGGTTGAAGGATTCTTCATCAAGGACTTATACTTCTCCACCTTGTTGAATGTGATTCTAGCTTCCTCGAGACCTGACTAGTTAACTAATTTTGGGTAAGGCTTTAAAAATAATAGGGCAACCATCTTTTAAGTTTTGTAAAATGTTTCAGAGCATAGTAATTGATTGTCCAAAGTGGTAGTCGATTACAGGTTCAAACAAAGAGAAAGGCTTTCTAACTTCACCCGATATAATCGATTATAGGTTTACCCAGAGAGCTTAGATATTAGCCTCAACTCGAAATAATCGATTATAGGATATGCTAATCAATTATCATGCATGCTAAAACAAAATGTTTCCAAAATTAAACATGCTAAAAAGTTTTTATGAATGTCAAATGTCAAGGATTCAAACCACGTGTACAAAGGTTTAGTAAACAAATGTAAATGCATATGTACATGTATGAGAACTTCCAAGTTGGCTCAAGTGAGGTTGGACTCACTTAGGATGCCAAGTTCATTACAAAGATGGAAGAACCTATCACTTGCTAAAGGTTTAGTAAAGATATCAGCTAGTTGTGAGTTTGTATTTTTGTTTTGCAATTGTCACGAAATAAATAAAATAAAATAAAATAAATTGCAATATAAATTAAATGACAATAATATAATTAAGTGAAGTTAGAAATACTAGACTTGGATGGTGACGTCAATCTTGATGAATGAATGTCTAGGTTCAAACTTGGAATCTGCTTGATCCACTGTAACTTTGCAATTCTCTCTACTCATCTCTCTTTCTCATCCTTAATTCACTAACGTATTCTACCTCAGCTCTTGCATGGTTAATAACCCAATGTTGTATCGCTTCAAAATAATTAAACTACGTTAATTCTGTGGCACAGGATTAACCTAGGTCGACTCAGAGACATTATCAATATGGTTCCAACTTCAATCCACTAATAAATAGTTGGGGGTTTTGTCAAACAGTTTACATGCATTTAATAATAATTGCAGAATTGCAGAAAAACGTATAAACTAATGCGAATTGATAAAAGATAATGTAAAACAGATTAAAGAGCATCAATCCAATTCATCAAACCAAGCAATGGTAATTATCATAGTTCTCAGATAATGATTCTATAATGACAATTCATTCAATTTCATTAGAAGCAGTTCAATCGAAGTAACTCCTAACTTAATTGAAATCACAACCTAATTAAAATATCATTCAACTAATCTATGATTAAAATTCAAAATTAGGAAATGAATCTATAACCTAATCCGTTTTCAATCCTAAACACATTCATGATCATGAAAACTGAATAGATGATTGAAGAAGAAAGTGAACATTCACACAGAATTTGAAATACTAAACCAGAACTCAAATTCCCCATTGCTTGGACTGGATCCTCGGATTGATTGATTGTTTATCCTTCCATGATCATCATCAATGGAAGACCCATGAAATTAGTGCACGAATATGGAAGAACAGAAAATGAAAATGAAGAACAAGATGAAGAACAATGAAGAACAATGAGAGAAAAGGTTTTAATTTTGGAAATTTCTAAAGTGTAATGTAAATTCTATTTTTGCTAAAAGTAATGTGTTTTTCACTAACTAATTGCACTAGCATATAGTAACTAAGTCAGAAGGAAAGATTGGACCATGAGCAAGCCCATCTAAACTTATTAATTATGATAATTACACCAATAAAAATCCAACTCGCAGCCCAAAATTCAAGTGCAGTGGTTCTAACTTCCAAGCCTAAAATGACCTCGAAATGACAGAATTGGCCTCGACTTATCTCTGACAAACTTGTAGATCTTTTCCTTATATTTCCAAGGACTACTCATATGCTCCATTCGGAGTTCTGTAAAGCTCTATAGGTTCTGCACAAGGAAGATAGGTCAAGTGAGCATAAAATCCGAAAATAAGCAACAAATAGCAATTAAGCCCACTTGCTTGCCTATGACAAAAACTGAATTAGAATGAAAAAAAAAAGTCCAAGAGAATTTAAATAAGCTAAGAAGAATAGAAAAGTATTTAACTAAAAATGCCCAATCAATGGTCACAAATTGTAAACTACTTACCCGACACCCAATCCCTTGTGGTGGAGGTCCATTCCAAGCCAAAGGTGTAGAAGGAGAGCTTAAAACACTTCCTTTGGTGAGCTTTAAAGGAACCATGACAAGAGCTAGAACTCAAGCCCTTCAAGACCACATCAAGGCTAACTTGGACAAGCATGAGGAAGCACACCAATCCAAGGAGAACAAGGACTGGATTTTGATGTCTCAAGTCTATTTTAATTTAATAAATTCCAACATTTATTAGAAGCTTAAGTTGAGACAAATAAAAAGACCTTTTAGTGAAATTGTGTAAAGAGGTGTAGGTGCACTGGTGTGTAATTTGTGTAGCAACTTAGTAAACTTGTTGGCTGCACTTAGAAGCTAAAAATACTGCACCAATTTTGAATTTCGGACAGCCAAGGGTCACTTAGGGAAGCTCGCACCATAAGCTTCATTTTGCTTGCATTTAGGCTCATTTTGTTGCACTTCAAGCTTCATTTGAATTATGATTTCAAGTGCATTTGATGTGTAATTTCGTAGCCTATATAAGCTATCCATAAACTGAATGTAACTAACTTTGGTTCATTAATACAATTCTGAAAATTGTTATGAGAGTTTCTCTCAAGTTCTTGTGGAACAACCTCTTGTTTCTTATCAATGGCTTCAAGCTATTGTGGTGATTCTTCCTAGACTTATTGGAGAGCTTCTCCATGGTGTCTTCCATCTTCATCCCTAACCTCTCTTTTATCTTCCATTGCTTCCATTAAAGAAAGCTTCCAGCCATAAATTTTCATGAAAGCTTGGACAGCTTGTGTGTTCTTGAAAGTTGCTTGAAGATTGGGTTTCATTGCAAGGTAGATTTGAGAAATTCATGTCTAATGCGTTTAGACATACATCACCTTGGACATAAAACACAAGCAATTAGCATTAATGGTCGAGAATTAGCGAGACTTAACCAAGATTATTCTATCCCAAGAGATAATCCCAATTAAGTACTTGATTCATATTCGAGTTTCAACAAGGCTCTCCAAAGCGCAAGTCAATTCCTAAATTCATCTATAAGATGATCAATCAAATAAAAGCATTAAGTATAGAAACAAATAAAGAACTCAAGGTGAAGTATTGAATTCATAGACTTAAAGCGAAACAAGGTTCATCCTTTCCTCTTATAGGTGAAAGGAATTGCACTTATAAAAATAATAGAATGAAACTTAGAGTGTCTAACGGAATAGTGGAGGTGTTGAGTAGGTAGAAATCTAAAATATAATTCTAAGAATTTCTTAGGACTTCTACACTGTTACAATGAATGTGTAGCCTCTTATTTATAGAATTATAGCTAGGTTTAATTAAGGATATACTCACAAATCACAAACAAATAATATCTCTAATTAATTCAAGTAATTATCTTCTTTTTCAGTTGATTTATCCTTGAAAAAAATCTTGCTCTTGATTTTCCATGTTTTTATCTTCAATTTTCACAATTTCTCCTTCTAGATCTTTTTGCTAATTTTGGGCCTCTTAATCTCTGGCCAAAATGACCTATCTTTGCTGGAAAAACTATAAAAAAAATTCGTTAAAAATAACTAAAACATAAAATTCTAAGTAAAAACTGAATTTTAAGCTAATTTGATTCAAAAAAAAGGCCTAAAGTTAACGAAAATGTCAAATAAACATCATAAAATGCTATGAAAATTCAGTAAATTTGACGTTTATCAACACTCCAAACTTAGAACCTTCCTTGTTCTCAAGCAAGACTAACTAAAACTACTAAAATAGTTAAAACAACTTAAAAAAGTAAGGATTCAAAAACAAAATTAAACTAAGACTAGAAAACAAAAGACAAATTGAACTTACCAAAATCTAGAGCTGGCCCCATTAGGGTGGACGTGACTAAGAAGGGTTCCACGATCTCACACGTCAGATAGAGAGTACCCTTTGTTAAGAGGACAAGAGGGAAGACCTGTAAAACAAAGGACTCTAACGCTCAAGTAAGTACATAAGTTAGGTGAGAATGAGTGATAAAATGGGTGAGCTAGAACCTGATACTTATAAAGTGGAGTAGGAACTGCGAATACTTGTTTGTCGAGGCTGTTACAGTGGTGTAACAACCCTTGCAGATAATTACTAGCTTTTAAATAATAGCTAGTAGATAATTGTATCATACAAATAATGTGTATCTTATAGATAATTGAATACCTGCCACTTAATAAGGAGGTTGCAACCTTATCATTATTATTCAAATAATCAGGTATTAGAGATAACTTGTTTGGTCCAGTAACCCGACTGCTATGGACGAGATGTCTGTGCTCTTGTGCCAGGGCCAACATGGAGGGCTGACATGCATATTAGAATGCCATGTCACTTGCCAGGTGTATTTTGTGGATCATAGACAGTACACAAATTAAAACTAAAGACTAAGGATACACAACGACAAGTTACATACACAATCTTCTTGCATTCCCCTTTATTCAACAATTTTTTGTTTGTGTGCTTCAATCAACTAAGTATGACACCCACATTCAACTTTTTAGATCAACAAAATCAAATGCAAGGTTAGAAATATGCAACAAGAATGACAATCAAATTTAATGGCATAATAATTTGTCCCCACAATAAGTGTTTCACTCCTGAGCTTTTGACTTAGTTTTAGGTAAGTGTTTCACTCAATACACATCTTAGAAGACCAAAATTCAACTTTGACTTTCATCTCAAGTTAATCAATACATCAAAGGCATGCAAAGATCACTAAGGACTTTATTGGCTTGTAATGGGGCTTGGCTAATAAGGAGTATTGGTTTTTCTATATATTTCAAAGTAACTTAGAGGAATGAAAGCTTTAGTCTATTCATTTCATTCACTTCTTACCAATCCTTGGTACCCCAAATTTTCAATTTCATACACATTTTGCTTTGTCCTCAATTTTTTATTTTTTCTTTACTTTGCTTCTCTCTTGTTTTTCTTTATTTTTCTTTGTTCAATACTTTACAAGAGAGAATGAGGATAGTACTTTCAACCTTTGTCCATGTGATAGCTTGTTGGTACCCTTTATTTTGTTCCCTTTGAGTAGTGCATTGCCACTCCAAACATAAATTTTTTCCCAATTCCTAGACCTATGCTCTCCTATCCTTTAAGTTAAGGGTAGTAGTGGATATATAAACATTTAAATATTTTAAAGTTAAGGAATTAGAAAAGAATACATCAATTAAGCTCAAAGTAAAGGTGCAAGTGATAAACAGTGTAGGGTAGGAATTTAGTCTCTTGGATAAACATTCAAACATGGCCTTGATCATTTCAATGCATACAATTGCAATCTGTAAACCCTGAAATTTCGATAACTGAAAGTAGATGTTTGATGCATTTCTTTTGTTATTTGATTATTTGATTAGTTTAGATTAGTTGAAATGTTATGTGAATTATCCATGCGCAATTGCTTGGTGTAGATGTCAAGTTATGTGGAGTTGTTTGAGTTGCGCTGTAATTGTGTGTTTCGAGTTTGACCCAAAAATCTGTTTTAGTAAAATCACAATTATGATTCGGTTAACCGTTGGATCGCCTTCAAAGTTTAAAAATAGGTTTCTAACCCACATATTCAGAGGTTAACCGTTGGGATTGTCGAAATAACATCTGTATCGTGAGATAATAATTTTTCAATAAATCATAAATTTTAATATTTGGGCCAATTCGCCTAGGCGAATTTTGGAAGGCTTTTGGCGAGTCAAGGCGGTTTTTAAAAGCATGCAGCAGCCTCCAAATCATGAAAAATGGTCTCCTTCACCCTAAAACCAGCACCCAACCCCTCCCCCTTCTCCTCCATCACCCACGGCCACCAGTGATCGCCACGAGCCGCCGTTTCTTGTCATTGGACCACCACACAAAAAGGAACACTTTAATCGGAGAAAAATCTTCAAAACTCAACTTGACGGTTTGGTAGAGAACGGAGCCTCCAATCCTCCTTTCTTGGTTTCTTTGAAGTAACATTGGTTTCCTTTGTCATCTCCTAACTAGTTTAAGTGTCTCTTAATGTCTCTTGCGTTTTGGATACCGTTGTGAGAGTTTTACCACTTCCTTTGAAAACCCTTCGAAAATGAGATATTGTAAAGGTATCCTTTTTATGAAATTGATGTCATTTCTGTGATCTTTGTTTAGCCTGGTCACATTGGTGTGATCAGAATTTCAAAATGATGACTTTTTATGTGAACTCCCAAAACACCCATTTTAGCCTCTTTTTAAATTTGAGTGGGTATTTGACCCCGGATGTTAATGTTAACCTTGTCTTCGAAATCTATACTAAATTATCTTCAATTTAGTATATAGAGCTCTGCGTTTGGGTCAAAGCACATGAACATGAGAGATCTCAAAACGATGCTATTAGGAGCTAACAGAGGGAGATAGATAGGTAAGGGGAGTTTATTATTTAGTTATATTTTGGGTACCATAGTTGGGAGCCAGGGAGTCCAACTATGAGGATATTTGTCTGTCCCTGTTGTGTGTTGGTTTTCAAGAAAAGTTATGTTTTAAACTAATGGGATGCGATATATATGTCGTTGATGTATGCTTGTTCCTATTAAGTGCTCGTTGTCGAGAAAAACTATTTTTAACGAATGAGATGCGATGAATTTGTTATTAATGGATAAAACTATGAATGATGTTGTTGTTGTAATTGATTGGATTTTTTTTGGAAAAGTCTTAATTACAGAGGAGACTCTGCCCATAATATATTTTCCTATTTAATTCTTTATTAAATTTTTAAATGGGTATAAGAGTGTGTTTTCTATATTATAGTCTTTCTCTTTAATTTAGAATTTTCCTAAAATATCAGTCTCGTGGTAATATGGATTGTGGATAGATGAGGTGATATTGATGTCATTGATAATGTTGAAATGAGATGTTATTGATGTGTTGGTGATGGATAAATGAGATAATGATGATGTGTTTGATGATGTATAAATGATATAATGATGATGTGGTTCATGATGTTTAAATGAGATGATGATGAAATGGATGTTGATGTTGAAATGAGATGAAGTTGATGTTTATGAGGATAATGTTAAAATAAGATGAATTTGATATATATGATGATGATATCGAGATAAGGTGATGTGTATGTACACTAACACCCATAGGGGTGCATGATTGGTCATCCTTGCCAGAAAGGATTTGTTTTTGGCCATGATCATGCATTGATGGTGCCCATGGTTGTCATTATGTGATATGGATATTCATGGATACCATGGGGATGTATGACTGGTCATCCTTGCGAGGAAGGATTTGTTCCTGGCCATAGTCATACATTGATGGTGCCATGGTTGTATGTTGTGTATATACACGTGGGGTGCAATGACAGGTTGGTTATCCTTGCAAGGAAGGATTTGTTTCTAGCCACAGTCAGTGCATCGGTGAGCCTACATTGGTGTGTTATGTATGTACATGAAAGGATTTGTTCCTGGCCATGGTCATACATTAATGATGCCCATGTTTTATACTTCATGTACATGAATGGAAATAAAATGAAGGCACGCGCGTACCTGTGGGTTTTAGTGGGCTGAAAATGCAGGTACTAAGGGGTAATCAAGTTTGGAATTCCCTAGCGACGCTGGTTGATCACTGGGGGGAATGGCCAATGCATGACAGGGTTGCCCTGATAGGCGGAGAATCATTTTTCTTGTGAGAGGTTATTTCCAGGACATGGTACCACATTGCATGCTGATGATGAGTCAGTGCATGCATCATTCTATGCATGATTGTTTGAGTTGTGAAATGCATTGAATGATTGGTTTGTTGAATGTGTATTGGAATAATGGACTTTTGTTGATGATTGTGATGGGTAATGTTGTTTCCTTCCCAACTGCTACCATCTGATGCTTGTTGGTTTTATATAATAAACTCACCCTTGCATTTGTTGTACCATGTGGTTGGTACCTGTGATGATCGCGAACTTTCATTCGTGTGAGCAGATGAGCAACATTAGGTGACTCAGGAGGGAGATTCTTTTGTTTGGAGCCACCAAGCTGACATGATGACGTTGGAATTCTTTTTGGGAAAGAGTTGTGTTTTGTTAATCAACTCTTTCTTAGTTAGTTCTTCGATTCTTTTGTTGGTCATGTAAGATTCCAGGTGTACATATATGTAAAACAAAATTAAGTTCTGACATGTGAATGATAGTACTGGTATAATACATATATACATGTGTATTTAATTATGTATTTGTATCAGGTGTATGATAATTTTATTATCACAAAAAATTTAATACTATTTTCATAATCAAATTAATGGAATTTTCATTGTAAATTGAAATTGCACGATTAAAGTTAGTAATACCGTAGCGATGAGGCGGGTCGTACAATCAATCTACAAGAGATTCTGTCAAAGTCTATTGTGAGTGAAATAAGAGTGTCTTTCAATATATATTTGTATCATTATAAGGATCACGCACTCATCGAGTTAGAATCTTAATGCTAAAGAAAGCTTTGGGCCTGGATGAGTTTTTGGGCCATTTTGCTTGTAACACCTCCTAGGTTTGATCTTTTAAGTCCTTCTTGCTTGTTTTGCTTGTTCGGAAGTCTCAGCACCTATCAAAATATAAGATATGATTGGATTATCTTCTGAAATATAAAAACAACATTCATACAAGCAATAGATACAAATCAACTAGGTTTAAGGCAAGTTTATAGACAAAGTTAATGAAATCAAAAGATAAGTGTCGTCAATTAAAACATGATTTTAACTGAAATATGACACTTATCAACACGCCCAATTTAGGTGTGTTTAAACACGCCCATTTTAGGCGTGTTTGGGTGCATGGGGTCTATTTAAGATGGCTCCAGATGCATTGATTGAGTGAGTTGTTGGTTGGATCCATTTCTTCTGATAGTGAGTTCTTGATTAAGCGTCCTTTAAGCGTCTGTATTTTACCCTTACGTCGTTTAAAGTTTTTGTATTTGTTTTTGTTGGCGGCAAGATATGAGTTCAGGCAGTGAGAGTGTTCGTGTTATGTTATTTTCTAATGGAAGAAAAGTTAGAGGACGACGGGGTGTTGTTTTTGAAGGTGACAATAGGCCGACACGTATCAATCGAAGATCAACAGTGAGTGAATTGCATGAGAAGATACACAAAAAATTAGGTCTAAAAGACAACCAACGTATCACTTTGGTGACGACAAAATTATGGCAACAAGATCATTACACGGGGACTCAATTGCTAGATGATGAAGACAAAGAAATTGTAATGGACCAATTTTTGAAGCAGTCAACGAATGATTTTTTAGAATTGTACGTGGATTATACCGCAGTGGAGGATGTTGTTTTACCCTTACCCATAAGGTCAGTCGCTTTTAATTCTGCGCATAATAAAGCATCATATGCTGCTCCATGTGTAAACATGTCTAAGGAAGCTGAACATGACCCAACTTGGGTTATGGATGACGATGATGAGGATGAGGATGACGATGACAAAAATATCGCAATGGAATATCATCTTCTTGAGGAGGATGCTAGTGTGTCAGATAATGATGCGGATGCTGGTGTGCATGCGACTGGATTCCAAGGAGAAACTGATGTGGGATCGTCTCAAATTCGTCATCATGCCGATGTTGGATCTACTCAACCAGAACATGTTGTCGAAGGTATGTTAGATTGCTTTAATCAGTGAAACTGTAGTGATATATGTTTAGTTGTTAGGTGACATGTTAGATTACGCATAGAATTAAATTCTTCTGATTTTTGAATCATCAGAATATCTAGACCTAGCTCTCCTCTTGAATAGAGGTTATTGTAGTTTCTCTTAAATTTTTTAATCGAATCAAGAGACAATATACTTTGACATTGTTAAATTTTCTTTGACCTAAGAAATTATTCTAATTTACTTTTTCAAAAAATTTATTAGTAAGAAATTAAGTTTTGCCTTCATGTTGTTCTTGTCTTTGTTTTTCTTTATACCCTTACTATTCTTTTCACTGTCTGATCCTACATAATCATTTTCAATATCCTTTTATTGGTTGAGATAGATAATTCAAGATTTATTTCATCGGGGTATTCTGCTTGGCTTCGTCATATTATAGTATTTTATTTGGCTGATATGTTTATATGCTGAGTGAAAATAATATGAATACTTCACAACAACCAAGAGGGGGGTGAAATGGTTGAACCTTAGTATTCTAAAATTTCAAATCAGAGTTTCAGGATCTTTATCACTTCCAAAAACCAAGAAACCTTTTACTCAATCAAATAGCTCAGTCCAAGAATTCAATAGATCAAAACAGAACTTGTTGAACAATGAATATGATTCAAAGAATTAAAGATCAATGAATAAGATGAGAATAGAGATATAGAAATAAGAACACAAGCAATTTATACTGGTTCACTTCAAAACATGAAGCTACATCCAATTTCTTCTAATTCACACTGAATTAGAGTTCCACTATTATAAAATATTCTTACAAGCTTTTACAAGAACCTCCCCTTTATCAACCCTAGATAAAGAACAAAAATCTAAAACCCTATTAGACTTATAAGGAGAAAGATTCAGAGAACACTACTCTAATCTTTAAGCTAGAGAACCCTTCTCTAGTCCCAAGCCAGAAGAATCCAATTACAATAGCCAATCACAACAAAATTTGTAAACAGAATTACAATCAATGAGTTAAGGAAGGAAACAACCTGATGATCCAGTGAATGATATGCAAATGAATGAACAAATCAGGTTGAAAGACAAAAACAATCTCAGAACATTCTTCTTCCTTAACCTTTTGAAAGAGATTTCTTGCTTTAAAGAATCACTCAAAAACCCATGAGTGTTTTAGTTGATGCAAGAACTTATAGAACTCAGAAAATCACTTTGGAAGTGTTTAGAAAGCTTGTGTATGCTCAGAATACGAATTGATCAAGTTACAAAACAAACTGAGCCTTGGTTCTATTTATAACAAACTTTTGTAGCTGTCAGTAATCGATTAAACGCGCCTAATAATCGATTAAAATACTCATGTAATCGATTAAATTAACCTCGTAATCGATTAAAATGTTCTACAAAGTTTCTGGACATGAGCAACAAGCAAAATAATCGATTATTTCGTCTTGTAATCGATTAAGATAGGAAGCTTCAAATATCAAAATACATTATGTAATCGATTATGATCTTTGGTAATCGATTAAACCAGGAAGCTTTAAAAAAAGAATGAACTATGTAATCGATTACAATATTTGGTAATCGATTATGACAAGAAGATGGCTTTTTCAACTAAGCCAGTGTAATCGATTACAATACCTTGGTAATCGATTCTTCTAGAGAGACTTAACAACATGTATAGCTTTGTAATCGATTACTACCCAATGATAATCAATTAAAGTGTTCAACAAAGCAGTTTATATGAAAACAAAGGTCAAATAATCAATTATTCCGATAAGTAATCGATTACATTGTTCTTGAAAGCTTTTCCAAAATAGCCTAAGAACAAAATAATTGATTATACCTTTAAGGTAATCAATTACAATAGTACAAAAACTATTTTTCCAAAAACCTTTGAATCTAATTAAAACCTTAGTTATATGTTAAAAACTTTGTTTGATTTTAATGAAAAATACTTAGTTAAATCAATGAATGAATGAATAAATGCATGGATCAATCAAATAGCTTTCCTTTTACATAAAATTCTTCAATTCCAAGTCTTCAGGCATGTTAAAAGCTCAAAACCAATCTTGTATCAAAGACTTCCAAACTTCATGAAGCTCCCCCTGTATTCAACAATCTCCCCATTTTTGGCTTTAAACATGCCAAAGTCTTGATTGACCAATTGTTGAACTTGAAGGTTTTAAAAGAAATTGACCATGGAAGACTTTGAATTTTTTGGACCTGAAAATTTACACTTTCTTTGCATAGAACAAGTGTTAAAGCATCTGATTCCATTTAATCATCATTTACAAGTATTATGGGTATAATTGATTCATTTTAAACACTTAGCTCCCCCTAAATTCCATAATCCATTCAAGTCAAATTTTGAGCAAAATTTGGAACAAAAAACAGGGATGAACAGAGTAGTATGCAGAGTTTGTCCAAAATCAATCATTTCTCCCCCTATTTGGCTTGTTAAAGACAAAAATGTAAAGTGCACAGTGGATAATGAAAAGAGAAACAGAATGGAAGTTTATATTATCAAGGAGAAACCATTACATAATGAAAATGAACATAAAATAAACAAATAAAAAATAGAATATAAAAATCTAAATATAGGCCTTTTTAGAAAGAGGCAGAATCATCAGTCTTTAAAGTGGTCTCTATAATATCTAGCCTATCTTTTATTTCATCTAAGGAGACACTAGTCTCAGCCCTAAAGTCATGATGCATTTGAAGAAGCCAATCCATCTTCTACAGCATCAAAGATTCAAACTGGGTATACATGGGATAATTGGGGTCCCCTTCTTCATCCTTAGAAGCTTCCTCTTGAACACCAACAGCAGGAGAAGGTTGAGGCACTGGTTGTTGACCTGCCATCACCCATCCTTGTGGTGTCTCCATCATGCCTAGCTTTGTGAGATGCTTGCTTTGGATGAGGCTGTTACTAGAGTTGGTGTGGTCCATAACTTCATCAGTTACATCAATGTTGAAGTGATCTATGAACCTAGAAACCAGAACAGGATATGGAAAGGGATAATTGACAATTCTCTTAGATTTGAGCATAATTTCTTCAAGAATTAGAACCCAATTCATAGGAATAGAGTTCTTTAGACCATACACCAATTATAGGTCTTCATTAGTAGCTTGGGCATGATTAGTTGCCCTTGTAGTTAGCACATAGGTTATTATGTAGTGTAATAACCTATCCTCAAGGGTCATTGGCCCATCCCCAATCTATTTATGATTTGCATATGGGGGTCATGCAACATTTCCCTATAAGTGTCTAATTTGTTGTAGCCTTCTGGATCCTCATCAAATTTTCTTGCACTCTCACATACAAGACCAATAACTGATTCCCAAACTTCATGGGTGATCTCCATAGTGACACCCTTCACCTTGGATTTCATGGTCCCATTCATGGAACCCTTGGCATAGGTATAAAATACCTTTACCAGTTCTAGGTAATATGTACCCTTCATCTCCAAGAATTGCCTAAGGCCTTGGGTTTCTAGAAATGCAGGGAATTGAAAACCTTCCCTTATAAACCAGTTCAGATCAAGATATTTGGGTGAGCACACAGGTTTTGTGGCAATGAACTGTAGATAGTTCATTTTGTCAGACTCATTAGAAAACCATAGGTCTAACCTAGTTGGGGGAAGAGGAGGAGGAGGATTAGATGATGATTCTCCTACCTTCCTTTTGGAGGATCTAGCACGTTTTGGTGTAGGGTTAGACATTTTCAAAGAAGTTTAAACACAAAGACATAGAGGAAAACTCAGAGTAAGAGGGAAGTAGATTAATGGTGCAAAGCTTTTCAATGATGCAAGGCACTATTTATAGGCCAAATTGATGCTTCTAACGTCCTTATTTTTTTAAAAATATAGCTGTTAGAGGTAGTTAAGGCAGTTTAGTGGCCTTGGATTTCATTTAGATTTGGTTGGGCAGTTACATTTTCAAAAAAAAAGTCAGAAAATGCACCAACAGACTAAATAATCGATTAAATGCTAATTGTAATCGATTATTTTGCACATTTAGTACACTGAAATAACACTTGGTAATAATTATCCCGTAAGGTAATCGATTATTTCACAAGCATCCATAGGATGAAGATGACTTGTAATCGATCATATGTCAATGTAATCGATTATATCAGAATTTTGGGAATTCAATCAAGTATCAGAGCTTATGTAATCGATTAATCCGACTGGTAATCGATTACTCCAGAAGAGTTTAAAATTTTAACCACATATGTAATCAATTGTCAATTGGTTGTAATCGATTATTTCAGTGAAACATTTAAACTGAAAAACACATTTTGTTCATGGTAATCGATTATCTCGTTACGTAATTAATTACTCCAGTGAGTATCAGTTTTTCAAAACAAAGAATAATCGATTACTGGATTGCTGTAATCGATTATTGAAGCTCAATTTGCATAATCAATGTGGGTTTTAATGATTTTAATCGATTAATACGAAGTTTAATCGATTATTACAGTAAATTTATCAGAACTCGGAGCTTTTTACAGATCAATACGTATTTTTTAGCAGTTTTAATGATGAAGGCAGTAAGGAAGTTTAATTTTAGCATGGAAAGGCACACTTTAAACAGGCTAGCATATATTGGATTCATCAAGAATACCTAGCATGTTTCTAAGTGTATAAAATCTATCTTTAGCCAATGGTTTAGTGAATATATTAGCTAGTTGGTTATAAGTATCAATGAAATCAATTTTGATATTACCTTTTTGAACATGATCTCCGAGGAAATGATGCCTTATCTCAATATGCTTGGTCCTTGAATGCATTATTGGATTCTTTGATATGTTAATAGCACTTGTGTTGTCACATAGCAAAGGTATTTCCTTCAGTTCAACTCCAAAATCTTGCATTTGTTGCTTCAGCCATAGGCTTTATGCACAACAACTTCCAACTGAGATATATTCAGCTTCAGCGGTTGACAAAGCAACATGAGATTGTTTCTTGCAATGCCATGAGATCAACGAACTTCCATGAAGATGACAAGTGCCACTTGTACTTTTTCTATCTAACTTACAACCTGCAAAGTCAGAATCAGAATATCCAATAATATTAATTGAAGCACCCTTGGGATACCAAAGACCAACTTTTGGTGCCTTGAGATATTTGATGATCCTTTTGACTGCTGTAAGATGAGACTCTTTTGGATTTGCTTGATATCTTGCACATAAGCAAACACTTAACATTATATCAGGTCTACTAGTTGTCAAATATAACAAAGATCCAATCATTCCTCTGAATTTTGACTCATCAACCTTCTTTCCATTTTCATCTGAATCAAGATATGTTGATGTTGCCATTGGAGGTGCAGCATCTTTGTTTTTCTCCATTTCAAATTTCTTAATTACTTCAAGGCAATATTTGGATTGATTGAGAAATGTTCCATTCTTCATTTGCTTCACTTGAAGTCCAAGAAAGAATGTTAATTCTCCTATCATTGACATTTCAAATTCTTTCTGCATAGCTGAGGAAAATTCCTTACACAGCAAATGATTAGTTGAACCAAAAATTATATCATCAACATAAACTTGAACCAATAAGATATCATTCTTATGCCTTTTGATGAACAAGGTTTTGTCAACATGGCCCCTTGTGAAAGATTGTTCAAGCAGAAACTTGCTTAGTCTTTCATACCATGATCTAGGAGCTTGCTTCAAACCATAAAGGGCCTTTTTGAGTTTAAAAACATAGGATGTTTAAAATCAGTAAAACCACGAGGTTGTTCAACATATATATCCTCCTCAATGTATCCATTTAAAAAGGAACTTTTAACATCCATTTGAAAGAGTTTGAAATTCATTAAACATGCATAAGCAATCAATAACCTAATTGCTTCCAATCTTGCAACAGGAGCATAAGTTTCTTCATAGTCTATGCCTTCTTCTTGGTTGTAACCTTTAGCAACCAATCTAGCTTTATTTCTAACCATGATTCCACTTTCATCAAGTTTATTTCTAAAAACATATTTTGTACCAATAGGTTTGAGAGAGGATGGTTTAGGAACAAGTTCCCAAACTTCATTTCTCTTAAACTAATTTAATTCATCAGGCATGGCAAGCATCCAATGTTCATCATTTAAGGCTTGATCAATATTCTTAGGTTCAATTTGAGAAACAAAAGCCATATTACAACATAGGTTTCTTAATGAAGATCTAGTAGATACTCCTTTTGAAACTTCACCTATGATGTTGTCAAGCAATAGGTCTCTTGTTGTTCTCCAATCTTTAGGCTCTTGAACAGGGGTTGATGGTTTTGCTTCAACACTTGGTTCTTCTTTCTCTTTATTTAAGGAATCATTTAGTTGAATAAATTCTTCCATTGGGCCTGCATCTACATCACACTTCTTTTCCTCTTTAGAGGCATTAGACTCATCACAAATTACAGTACAGATTCTTCCATGCACATTTTTCTTTTATTGAATACTCTATAAGCTTTACTATGTAATGAATATCCAAGGAAAATTGCTTCATCAGCCTTAGCATCAAATTTTCCAAGTGATTCTTTCCCATTGTTTAACACAAAACACTTGTAGCCAAAAACTCACAAGTGAGAAATGTTGGGTTTTCTACCTTTGTATAGCTCATGAAGTGTTTTCTTTAAAATAGGCCTTATAAGTAATCTATTCAAAGTGTAGCATACTGTACTTACAACATCAGCCCAAAAATATTTAGGCAAATTTGTCTCATTAAGAAAAGTTCTTGCTCCTTCTTTAAGATATCTGCTTTTCCTCTCCACAACACCATTTTGTTGAGGTGTTCTTGGAGCTGAAAAATTGTGGTTAATTTCATTTTCTTCACAGAATTTTTCAAAATGTTCGTTTTGAAATTCACCACCATGATCACTTCTTATTGAGATGATTTTGCTACCTTTTTCATTTTGTGCAAGTTTAGCCATTTTTCTAAATGCAAGGAAATCATCACTTTTGGATTTCAAAAACAGAGTCCAAGTGAATCTAGAGTAATCATCCACAATGACAAGCGCATAATAATTGCCACCTAAACTCATTGTTCTAGAAGGACCAAACAAGTCAATGTGTAGTAATTCAAGTGGTCTAGAGGTGGAAACAATGTTTTTACTTTGAAAAGAGTTCTTAGTTTTTTTCCCCTTTTGACAAGCATCACAAAGTTTGTCCTTCTCAAACTTGAGTTTGGGCAACCCAATTACTAAATCTTTTCTAATAAGCTTGTTCATGTGGTGCATGTTTATGTGACTAGCCCTTCTATGTCATAGCCAAGATTCATCAATCTTGCTTATAAGACAAGAAGTGTTATGGAAGAATGCATGATCAATTGAAAGTAAGTAAATATTACCTTTCCTTTTACCTATATGAATTACTTCACCACTTTTCCCATCACAAATCATGCAGCAGTTTTCATTGAATGTGACTTTAAATCCTTTGTCATAGAGTTGACTTATGCTTAAGAGATTATGCTTCAAACCTTCTACATAAAGAACATTTTTGATCTTTGTTTTGAAGCTGTCTCCAATGTTGTCTTCTCCAATGATCTTGCCTTTATTATTATCCCCATAAGTGACGTATCCACCATCTTTAAGTGTTAAGTTTGTAAGCATGGACATGTCTCCAGTCATATGTCTAGAGCATCCACTTTCAAGGTACCATATTGAGGATTTAGCTCTTAGACATACCTGCAAAAATCAAATCAATTCATAGGAGTAGGTACCCAATTGAGGTTAGGTCCAAAGGGGTTAGTGGTTTTCTTCTTCTTTTCAACCTAAATGCATTCACCATTTGGTACATAGAACCTTCTTGCAAAACATTTATAAGAAGTGTGTCCTCTTTCCATACAATAGTTACAAACAATAGCTTTATAAGATTTTCTGAAGAAAACATTTTGATTGACTCTTGATCTCCTCTTGTTCTTCTGTTTTGGGGTCACAAATATTGTCTTTTGGACATTTTTAGAACCCTTTTTATACCCCAATCCAGAAGTATCTCCAGCATGTTTTTGAGCACTCAACATTTTATTCAAATCACATTTTTCCTTGTTGAGCTTTTGTAAGATATCAATCAAATCATTGTTCTTAGAAAGGAGCTGCATATATTTCTCTTCTTGGTTTGTTCTATACTCATCAAAAACTTTTTGTAGCATTTCATATTTGTCAACACTTGTAGAAGAGGAGGCACATACACAACCACTTGGTTTGTAACTTGAAACAAGTTTCTTATTTTCTTCTTTCAAGTTACAAATTTCAGTTTGCAATTCTAAAATTTTTGCAAGATGTTCTTTGATATTCTCTTTAAGTCTATTGTTAGATTGTGCAAGCTTTTGAGCCTCTTTTTGCATCTCTTGAAAAGTAAGAATAGCTTGATCAAGTTTAGAATTTACCTCATCTTCTTCATCTAGAAGATCATCATTATCTTCATTGACAATAGAGGGAAGGAACATATTGGCTTCTTCATTGTCAATTAAAGATTCTGAGGTAGTTGACTCATTATCTTCCTAAGCTATGTAGACTCTTTTAGATTTCTCTTCCTTCCTCATCTTGTTCTCTCCTTGTTGCTTTTTCAAGTAGATTGAACATTCAAATTTGATGTGGCCAGGTTTACCACATTCAAAGCATGTAAAATTGTTGTCAACCTTTTGTTCTTGTTTTTCCTCAAGAACTTGCTGAATTTTCTAACAACTAAGTTCATGTTGTCCTTTTCATCCTCATCACTTGTGTCTTCCTCTTTTTCAGCTTTTGAAGTTGCAGCTTTTAATGCAATGCTTCTATTTTTCTTTTCTGCATCCTCATTACATGTTAATTGAGACATTTCAAGCTCATATTCAAGTAGCTTACCAAATAGTGCAGCCATGGACATCTTTGATAGATCTTTGGATTCCTTGGTTGCTATCACCTTTGGTTGCCAAGGCCTGGTTAGACACTTCACGATCTTGATGTTCAATTCTTTAGTATCAAAGATCTTTCCAAGACCCAATAGATGGTTGACAATATGAGTGAATCTTGTCTGCAACTGAGAAATGCTTTCATTGGTCTTCATCTTGAACATCTCATACTCATGGATTAATGCATGCTTCCTTGATCTCCTGACTTCTTCAATTCCTTCATGAGTAATCTCCAACATCTCCCACATTTCTTTTGCATTTTTGCATTTCACTGTTCTGAAAAATTCATCAGAGGAAAGTGTAGAGGTGATCATATTTTTGGCTTTAAAATCATATTGAACAACCTTTTATTCAGCTTCTGTCATCTCATGCCATTCTTTGGGAATCAATTCATTGGCAACAGTTTTCTTTGGAATAAAAGGACCCTTTTCTATAACATTCCAAGCACCTAGGTCATTTGATTGAATAAAGATTTTCATTCTATTTTTCCAAAAACTGAAATGTTCCCCTTCAAACATAGGAGGTCTGTTTAAAGAAGCACCTTCCTTAAAGGTTATTTGTGAGGCATTCATTTTTTTTTTGAAGAAAAACTAGTGATCTTGAATAACTCTCAAGAACCAGCTCTGATACCAATTGAAAATAATAGGAATACTTCACAACAACCAAGATGGGGGGTGAATTGGTTGAACCTTGGTATTCTAAAATTTAAATTCAAATCAGAGTTTCAGGATCTTTATCACTTTCAAAAACCAAGAAACCTTTTACTCAATCAAATAGCTCAGCCCAAGAATTCAATAGATCAAAACATAACTTGTTGAACAATGAA
>PYAF01005803.1:8003-51088 GCA_007407185.1 Glycine tomentella | reverse complement strand
AGAGATATAGAAATAAGAACACAAGCAATTTATACTGGTTCACTTCAAAACATGAAGCTACATCCAGTTTCTTCTAATTCACACTGAATTAGAGTTCCACTATTATAAAATATTCTTACAAGCTTTTACAAGAACCTCCCCTTTATCAACCCTAGATAAAGAACAAAAATCTAAAACCCTATTAGACTTCTAAGGAGAAGGATTCAGAGAACACTACTCTAATCATTAAGCTAGAGAACCCTTCTCTAGTCCCAAGCCAGAAGAATCCAATTACAATAGTCAATCACAACAAAATTTGTAAATAGAATTGCAATCAATGAGTTAAGGAAAGAAACAACCTGATGATCCAGTGAATGATATGCAAATGAATGAACAAATCAGGTTGAAAGACAAAAACAATCTCAGAACATTGTTCTTCCTTAACCTTTGAAAGAGATTTCTTGCTTTAAAGAATCACTCCAAAACCCATGAATGTTTTAGTTGATACAAGAACTTATAGAACTCAGAAAATCACTTTGGAAGTGTTTAGAAAGCTTGTGTATGCTCAGAATACGAATTGATCAAGTTACAAAACAAGCTGAGCCTTGGTTCTATTTATAACAAACTTTTGTAGCTGTCAGTAATCGATTAAACGTGCCTAATAATCGATTAAAATACTCATGCAATCGATTAAATTAACCTTGTAATCGATTAAAATGTTCTACAAAGTTTCTGGACATGAGCAACGAGCAAAATAATCGTTTATTCCGTCTTGTAATCGATTAAGACAGGAAGCTTCAAAATATCAAAATATACTATGTAATCGATTACGATCTTTGGTAATCGATTAAACAAAAAAGCTTTAAAAAATAGAATGAACTATGTAATCGATTACAATATTTGGTAATCGATCATGACTGGAATATGGCTTTTTCAACTAAGCCTGTGTAATCGATTACAATACCTTGGTAATCTAACTAAAACCTTAGTTATATGTTAAAAGCTTTGTTTGATTTTAATGAAAAATACTTAGTTAAATCAATGAATGAATGAATAAATGCATGGATCAATCACATAGCTTTCCTTTTACATAAAATTTTTCAATTCCAAATCTTCAAGCATGTTAAAAGCTCAAAACCAATATTGTATCAAAGACTTCCAAACTTCATGAAGCTCCCCCTGTATTCAACACTGAGGTCGTTCCTTTTGGGATGGCATTCCACATTACACATATATTGATTAGAATCATCCAAGCAAAGAAAAATCTTTTAATGGTTCTGCTTCGGGTTCGATTTCAGGTTCTGTGCAAGGTCCATGGCAATTAGGGGACGACTTGTTTCTTAAACAGGAATTTGCATCCAAAATGGAGGCACAAATTGCAATTAAACTAAACCTCGTGAAGGAGCATCAAGAAGCAACTGTGGTTTAGAGCAAGCTTAACAAGTTTAGCATGAAGTGTATTCGAAACAAAGATGGTTGCCCTTGGAGGGTTAGGGTAATCAAACCAACATTCGGTGAGAAATGGCTTATTTTAAGATGGGGAGGAAAACACAATTGCCTGAATGATCATATTTCATAGGATCACAAACAACTTGATGTTGATGTTATTGCTTCACTTGTAGTAGGTATGTTTCTATTAAATTTGGTCAATATGAAGAATATTGTTTTTAAAGGTATGTTGTTAATGTCAATGTTACCATTTCATTGATAGGAATGGTTAAGGAGGAACTGTCTGTGTCAATTGCATTGGTTCAAAAGAGGATCGCCAATACATATGGATTTAAAGTTTCATAGAAAGACCTGGTATACGAAGCAGATAGCAATGGCAAGGATTTATGGGGATTGGGAAGATTCTTATGCATTTTTGCCGAGGTGGTGCGACTACATGCTTCATTTTTCACCAGGTTCTTTTTATGATATTCAAACAAATGCTTATTTTGTGGCAAATCAACTGGTACGAGCAAAGCGTGTGTCTCATCACATGTTTTGGACTTTTAGGCAGTGTTGCGAGGCTGTTAATTTTTACAAACCCATCATTCAAATTGATGGGACTCATTTATATGGCAAGTATAAAGGAAAATTGTTGATTGCCATGAGTTAGGATGGAAATAACGAGTGTCTGTCACTGGTATTTACCATTATCGAGGGGGAGACGTTGGAAGCCTGGGAATACTTCCTTGCTAACATTCGCCTCCACGTTACCCAAATGCAAAATATATGTCTCATTTCAGATCAGCACCGGAGCATCATATCTGCTGTGGAGAATCATGCCGATTGGCAACCACCTTTTGCGCATCATGTGTTTTGCCTTCGTCATATTGCCAGTAATTTTTATCAAAGGTTCAAGAGTGCAAGATTGAAGAAGAACCTCATGACTTTAGGTATGTTAACAACTATTTCGAATACATTAAGTTGAGACAAATCTGTAAACGGAATAGTGTTAATGTTATTATTATTCTGTTGGTTATACTCCCAGTAAGCATGATTTTGACGCCGCATTTGCACGGTTTCGTGATACCAGTCCTGAGGTTGCAGAATAGATTGATGGCATCCCTAAGGAAAAGTGGACACGTGCATAAGATGTAGAGGGGAGAAGGTATGGCCATATGACAACAAACTTGTCAGAATTAGTGAATAGGGTGTTCAAGGGAGCAAGGAACATGCCTATCACCGCTCTTGTGAAGCACACGTACACCCGATTGGTTCATTATTTTGTATGCAGAGGTCAGGTGGCTCTGTCACAGCTTGAACATTCACAGCGACATTGCAAAAATGTGGTTGATGCTATGAGGCATAATAGACACTTGCTACAGGCCACCATGTAGGCACGTATACTGTTGAGCAAACATTATTTCAGGTGGAGGAGGGCTGGGATAGGGTATATTCAGTCAACCTTGCATAGCGTTCTTGTCAGTGTGGCAAGTTTAAGGCCTTCAAATACCCATGTAGTCACGCCGCAGCTGCTGCTTTACATGTTCGCCAAAATCCTTATAAGCTTGTGGATGATGTCTTCCTCGTAAGCAACTTGGTTCAGGCTTATTCATTGCCATGGCAGCCAATTGGTAATGAACGTGGTATTCCACCGAGTGAAGGTCCAGTTGTCATACCTGACAGGGAAATGTTGCATGCAAAGGGTCGTCCAAGGTCCACTAGAATACATAACGAGATGGACGAAGTCGAAACAATTCCAAGACACGTGAAATGCGGAATTTGCAAGCAGGTTGGACATAATTGGAGGAATTGTCCTACTCGTGGTGGTACTTCATGAATTTGTAATTATGTTTTTTAAATTAATGTGATGTTAATGCATTTGAGGTTGGACATAAAATCTTGAAGTTTTACTCATTTTTTTCTTGTTTTTGACCACTTCGTTAATGCATTTTAGGGCTGAATTAAGACTCGAAAGTTATCTTATTGACTTTATTGACATGAAAACTACGAAAATAAAATATTATTTTAACCAAAATAACTTATGCACATAATAATCTAGGTGCCAAAAGTTGTCCTCGTGGATTTTTTTAATACTTGAATATAGTAAACAATGAAACTTAACCTGAACCCTAATTATGTACCATTTTTAATAAGTCTGGCCCCTTACCCTTACCCTTACCCTTACCCTAATTCTAGACCGTAGACCCAAAGTTCTATACCATAAACGCTAACCCTAATATATTAACTTAACCATGGTCAGTAATCGTAGGTCATGTCCACCATTTATTTTACATCATGGAATCTATTGCTTCAAACCCTAACCCTAACACGCCGAAATACGAGGTGATTTAAAACTTTAAAATACGGTGTGACTTAACACAGCCTAACAAAAGGGGCGTGACTTAACACACTGAAATAGGGTATGACTTAACACGCCCAACAAATAGGGCGTGACTGGACACGCCTAAATTTGGGCGTCACTCACGCCTATATAAGGCATACACTCCCACTCCCAAACAACATGCCTCCACAATTGAAGTTGAATCTGAATACTATGACATTCTCAAGAGAAACAAGCAGTCAGAATATTGGTAACTCCAAATTAGCATTCATTTTTCCAAATGGATCAGTGAATTACAACGAAAAAGGCGTTTCTTTTCAATGCCCTACTCCAATACCAATGCGAGTTCCTAATGAGTGTTCTTTGCAAACACTAAAGAGCAGGATGCACGACACCCTTCTGTTAGCCAGTGACCACTTTCTTGATGAAATCTACTACCGACAGCCATCTTTTTTCATTCTCTGCAACTCACAAATGATGATGATGTTTGTACAATGTTAATGTGCAATGACCAAATGTCAAGTGCTGCCCTATAGAAATATTATGCACCATCAACAGAACACCCGAGGGTATACTCAAACTACTTTGATCCACCATCGTCCCTACACATGCTGAATGCTATATTACAATGACAAGTGGAACATACTACAACAAGGCGATTTTGTGGGTTATTCCTTCACTGGAACAAACCCAATAAGGTTTCAAATTCCTTCAGGATGCAACATTGAAACACTAAAGGATGTCATAAAGCAAGTTGCGCCTGTTGGGGTTCCCCCTTATGGAATTCACAACTCACAACTGGTAAGGAAATTGTTTTTCCAACAGCCAGGCCATGCAAAATATTCAGACTACACAATCTAATATCACATAATAGAGTTGACAAGCAATGAAGACGTGTTTAAGTTGTTAGCAGAATCCAACTACTAGAAACGTTATTGTCCAATAGAGATTTTAGCTATTTTTAACAAACCAGTTACCCAAATGGAATGAAACGTGGTGATAATGTTGACTAGAATGATTCATTTTGTTAAGTAGTGTTTATGAGGTTTGGTTATGTTCAATTTTCATTGTCATTTAAAATGTTGGTTACGTTATCTTCTTTCATTTCATTCCCATTAGCATCAAGTATTCTTTAGAAAAATTGACAACTTAGGTACATAAGTGAGATTGCAAGATTGCATGGAGTTCCTTCTACTATTGTATCTGATAGAGAACCTAGACTTACACCCGAATTTTTGAGAAAGTTTACATAAAGCTCTAGGAACCAAGTTGAAATTAAGTTCAGCATACCATCCTCAAACTAATAGACAAATAGGAAATTGAGATGCAAACAATATATCTGACACCTTTCAGATATAATAAATTTCGAGGACGAAATTTTTCGAAGGAGAGGAGAATTGTAACACCCTGAAATTTCAATAACTACATATATACGTTATATGAATTATTCTTGATGTAAGTATTAGATTATGAGAAATTTGGCTAGTCTATATTTGAATTAATTGGGTAAAATATCAATTAGAGACATTAAGAAAATGTTTGAAGAGAAATGACCATATTACCCTTTTCCTTAAATTAGAAATTACAGAAATGCCCTTAAGGTGAAAACGACGATAATGCCCCTGAATATTTTTGAAAATTTCAAAAAATGCCCCTAGATATTTTAGTAAGATATTTTAAAATGGAAATTATATAAATGCCCTTGGATATTTTGAAAATGACAAGAATACCCTTAGATATTTTTTGCTAGATATTTTATAGTAGAAATGACAAATATGCCCTAGGATAAATGATGAATTTACCATAATGCCCTTCAGGCCAAAAATGACCAGATATCCTTAGAGATTTTGTGAGAACTTGATGAAATTACAGAATACTCTTGACTGGCAGAATATCAATAGTTTGTGACAAGAAACTCTAAAATAGAATTTCTATGAATTTTATAAGGTGACAACTTTGAAACATTAGTCCGAAAAATTCAAGCATTGGAAAAATATGGAAAAATAATAAATAGAATCTATAGAATTTTCTTTAAATTGTGGGGTGTCCATATTTATTTAATAAAATGGTTTAGTAATTTTGATGATCAAAAATATTATCAAAAATAGTACAGACCAATCAGAATTAAGATAAAAGCAGTCTCGTATGCAAGGTTGTGTATCACTCTGCTTGTAAGTAATTTAACTGTCATTGAAGTCAGTTTCTGGAAAACTCTAGAGTTTCATTATTTAATATTATCCTTTAGGTAGAAGAGTTCAAATTGAACTTGAACTTCTCCTATGAAATGCCATGTGTGAAGACAAATCCAACTTGAACTTTATTTTCTCTTAAAGAATGTCATGTGTGAGACGATTTTCAAATTGAATTCTTCTTCCTCATGAAAGGTGACATGTGGATAAACGGAGAATCATATAATTTTCTTCTCTTTAAGAAAAATATCTTAAGCTTCATAAATTAAAATAATAAGATACAATCATAAAGGCTTAAGAAATATCTAGCCACTTGTAACTCACTATTAATATAGGAATGAGAAAGCTATCATATATGGGCACAAAATGAGAAGAAAAATCTTCTCTTGTTCCCTTGATGAATCACGTGAAGCATGGTGTAGAAAGAAGGAGAAAGTTCTTGAATAGCCACTTGGAAAGACAAGCCATAGGATGAATACAAGTGGAAGGACACTTGTACGACATGGATACAAGTAACATGAAAATGAATCAAAGATCTCTCTCCATTTATCTAGTTTTCACGTGAACCATATAGAAGATGGGAGAATCTTCATGAAAGTGGACAAGTGGTAGGAGAAACTTCAAGAAATGCCAAGTAAGTGGACACTTGGAAAGGGAGGCTTATGATAAAGACAAGTGTAATGACACTTGTAAGCAACATAATGAATCTTGAAGATTTTTCTTAATAAAGTAAAAGAATCATAATGAACTTAGTTAGAATCTAATATAATAAGAAATAATTAAGTTAGGATGGAACTAAATGAAGGTAATTAAGTTAGGAAGGGCAAAAATGTCCTTGAATATTAAATTATTTTCTAAACACTATATAAAGGGAGGGGGGGCCTTAAGTGCAAGCCATTCTCAAGGCACTTCCTATACCTCATTCACGTGAATCTCTCCCCCTCACACCACCTTCATTTCATTTCATCCTTCCCTTATTAAAGCCTAAATCAAGTGAAAAGAAGACTCCACTTCTTCTTGAAGATCACGTGTAGAAGAGACTAGCATCTTTAGGGAAAGTTTGTCAAGCCTTGAAGGAAGAGAAAGACAAAATTATCAAGAGGTTACAAGGTATGTATGGGGAAGTTTTATAGTAAAGATAATTTAAGTATTACTTGTGTTTGAATAAGTATGTAGAGGGAAGCTTTATGATAAAGATAGTTTAAGTATTGTTGGTGTTTGAATAAGTGTTTGAATGTTCATGTGTTGTTGAGTGTTTCCATGAATCTCTATGAAGTTCATGTGTTGCTAAAAGTTTTTATGAATTTTTCTAAATTCCATGTGTTGCTGAGTGTTTCTATAAACCTCTGTACATGAATAATATGCTGAGATTCTGTATATGAATATAAAGTTGAGTTTTATATTTTATGTTGAGTTTCTGAGTAAAGTATGTGAGATATAAATTAAAGACTGAAGTTGAAAATAAAAATGAGATGATGAAAAGAGTTATACCTTAAAGTGAATCAGTCTTATATGTCTCATATGCATATGCCCGGCGGGGGTTAGTCCGCGTTATTTGCCTCAAGAGGAGGTGTGTCAGATAGCTGCAGAGCGTTCAGATAAGAGAGGTTTGAGTTGGGGGGTACTTGGCAATGGGGAAATCACGCCACCCATGATGATCACATGAAGTGTGGGTGAGAATCCTATTGCAACACTGTGGGACCCTGACTGATCGTTTTAGTTCTGTGCCATAGGGATGGAGCTATCTTGACTATTGGTACCAATTATTGAAAGAGTTTAAGAGAATCATGCATCATGATAAGAGTCTAAAAGAATCATGCATCTTTGAGGATGTTGTTATGAATATTTACATATTGAATATATTTGCTTAAATTATGTATATCATAAACTTACCCTGTGCTTTGTGTCTGTGGTTGACACCTGCTATGACCTCGATGTTATTCGGGCGAACAGATGAACAGCAAAGAGAGACCACTAGCTGTCTACAAGAAGAAAATTTTGTTTGAAGATATAATATTTTGAAGAGATTATGTTTGAAGATATATTTCTTTGTTACGGAGTGTTTTAGTTGATTATACTATGTAATAGAATTGTTATCAGTCTGTATTTTACTGTACATCAGATTTATAAATATAAATCAGTGAGGAAAAATCTTTTGTAATCTTATTATATGTTACTTCAGAATTATGAATATTACTCAGTAATGAAAAATTGTAGTTTAGTATTTTTAAGCACATTGAAAAGAATTTTCATTAAAAATCAATAATAACAAGATGATAAGTTGAGGTGTTACACATCCTATGTCAGAGCAGCTCATGTGCTCGAAACCGGCCTACAACGTTAAACCTTATTTCAAAATAACTGTCATTAGAATACTATAAGACTGAATTACAGAAATTGTTACAAAATACCAAATATACTAACACATACCGGTGTCTGTAATGCCATTCCGGGTGAGTAGGAAGCGGAATGGCTGGAGCAATGGGTGGGAATCTCAGCTACGCTCACACCTGAAGGAGCATGTGACACCCACTAATTTCACTTCTGCGTGGATTTGTGCACTCGCACATTTGTCTAAACAAATATGCAAGGACCGCAGAGCCCCAGCTATATGCTCCAATCTCGTCGAAGTCCCCAGCAAACAATGGGATGTAACGTGCCGCGACCATGCTCCCCCCGGATCTGTCGCTCAACAGCCATGATCCAAGAAGTTGCGCAATGTGTGCCTTCGTAAAGTGCATCACAGCGATCAAATCGGGCTGAAGCTCACCCCAATGCACAAAATGTCTATCAAAGAAAGACAGGCGCAAATATCCACCTTTAAGCTTGGTGTCTGCCTGAGGTTCATGACCGAAAACCTCCTCAACGACGGTCTCCCAATCGGCTACAGTGTCTCCTGTTAAGACTTTGCCCTCAGTGGGAAAACCTAAAATACCATCCACGTCTTCCAACGTGATGGTCATTTCTCCCTGCGTCATGTGGAAGGTATGGCTCTCTGGTCTCCACCGCTCAACCAGAGCACTAATAAGCGCAACACTGATCTTAAAAAAATTAACTAATCAATTCATATGCATTCATCTTAAATAAAATTGTTTAGTCTACTAATTTTAAACTTGCATACCTGAATATGTCGCATGTGTGCGACATGTAGAAAGCTAACATTTCCTAACATATCACCAACGATGTTAGGTATATCGTCGTGTTGTGGCCCCCCATCGCTTTACCGCGTCGAGTCTTCAACAGGCGAGTTGAGTCCTTATTCCGCACAGCTTGTGAAACGTGGGTCCTGAGTCCGCCTACGCAAAACACCCCACATATACAGGGTAAGGATGACATGTGTCGTCGGATCCATGGGCTCACCCTTATGATCGGATCCAGAGCGCGAAGAATCACTCGAAGATGAGTCAGCCATCTAACGACTATCTTAATATAAATAAATCAAAATTAAAAGTAAACAAAATTTGACTTCGGTTGACGACACATTACAAATAATTATCATATCAAATTAATTAAACCCAATCTACATAACTATTAATCCCAAACCATAAACCATAATCATACACCCTAACCCTTAACCATTAACCATGTACCATCCCTAAACCCCTAAACCGAACACCCTAAACACTAAACAATTAACCTAACCAACATCAACACTAAACCATAAAACCTAAACCCTACACCCTAAACCTACAACATTGTTGAATGCCACCCTAAAGCAAACAACATAAACCCTAAATCATAAACACTACTCCATTAACCATAAACTGTAACCCTTAACCCTAAACCCCTAAACCGAACACCCTAAACACTAAACAATTAACCTAAACAACATCAACACTAAACCATACAACCTAAATCTTACACCATCCACCCTAACCCCTAAACCAAACACCATAAACCCTAACCCCTAAACCATTAACCATAACTCCTAAACCAAACACCGTAAACCTTAAACCCTAACCCCTACACCATTAACCATACACCCTAACCCCTAAACCTTAACCCCTACTCCATTAACCATACACCCTAATCCCAAATCAAACACCCTAAACACAAAACAATGAACCTCACAACAAACACTCACAACACAAAACCCTAAACCCTAAACCATCAACCATAAATCCTAAACCTAAACCACAAACCAAAAACCCAAACCCTTAACCCTAAACACTAAACAATTATCATAAACAACATTAACCCTAAATCATAAAACTTAAACCCTAAACACTAAACCCTAAACCTTACATCGTAACAATTTACGAACCTAACAATTTTCTACAAACCTACCATGGACAAATTTAAATAAATAATACAAATTAAATAAATAGCTAACACTAACATGAACAAACTAATAAATTTTCCTACTAACATGTACGGACCTAATAATTTTGTTACTAACATGTACAAACCTAAAATTTTAGTAACCTAGTAAAATTTCTATGAACCTAACAATTTTCCTCAAACGTAACATGTACGTCCCTAACATGTGCACCCTAACAATTTTATACGAACATAAAATGTACAACGCTAACAATTCAATAATGAAGCATGCTAAATTATAAAATCCACTTGTTGGAAGAGTTTCGATGCAAGATAAAATCTAAAGCGAACCAAGTCTAACTTTTTCACCCAAAAGGTTAAATAGTACAAATGGTAAAAAGTGATTTTTTTTTTTTGCCTTATATAGACCCAAACACGCCTAAAATGAACGTGTTTAAACACGCTTAAGTTGGGCGTGTTTAAACACACCTATTTTAGGCGTGTTACACAGCCCCAAATTTCAAAATTTTTTAAAAACGGCCCCCTTTTTCAAATTATTTATTTAAATTTTTCATATATCTAGACAATATTTCTTCTAGAAGCATCCAAATACCCTTTAATTAAAAAAAATAATAAAAAATAAAAAGAGTACCGAATACCCCAACCTGGTTTGCGATTCACCGCCATTCTCAAGTTTAGAACTCCCCAATCCAACGCAACGCTGCATAACTTTCGCCACCAACACCATTGTCTCTCGTATTCTACGGTAACGCCCTCTTCTCTCCCTTGCGATGACACCAAACGCTTTCTACGCAGGTTTCAATTGCGCACTTTTTTTTTCCGAGTCTTTGTTTTCTTTGCTATCATCAATTTTTCTTCTTTTATTCAATTATCTGAGTCGATTCATTCGTTTTGGAGGGGAGGACAAGTTTCTTAAATTTAAATTTAGAGAGTTATGTAGTGTTTGTAAAAATAAAGAAAAGAGTAGGATATTAAGGCTATGCTAATTTATCGTTTTGTTTCTTTCATTTTTAAAATATTTTCGTCTCTTCCCTTCCCTTCAAAACTTAACTCCCAAACACACCCAAGAGAATGTTTGGAACACCTGAAATTTGAGAATTTGATTGAATTTAATCCTCAATTTGTTGTTTATTTTGGATTAGTCTTTAATTCAAGTTAGAAACTGGAGAATGAGTTCTGTGAAAATCGTAGGATTTGAGAGTTGGGAATTCTTTTAGCCCTAGGATTATATCCTGCCCTTGTATTACAATTAACTTTACTAATAAATGTGGGACATCCCGATATCTCTTGATCTGGCCTGCAGTGTCTATCTCGCTCACACATGAACAGAGCTTTTTGTTATCCTCACTGAATTGTTGTTGTCCTCTGTTACTGTCCACAGTTGTACTTATGGAAAGCTTATTCAATGTCAAAGTAGGGATCTTTTTAAATTGTTTGATGTTACTTAGTCATATTTAACTCAGTTTAAAACCTTATCCTCTTAAGGTTGTATCATGTTGCTATAATGTTGTTTTATGCTACAATCGCTGGTTAATTAAAGTCCGATGTTCTGTAAATGTCCTGTTTGTTGATTTTGATCTCTCTTGCTCACCTGGATGTCAAACCTCTTAGGACCAGTCCTTGGCCTCTATGTTCTTATGCTTAGGGTACGGTTTTTTGATGCAATATTGCCTATTAAATGTTAGCTTCCAAGTCCTTGGAATATTTTTTTATCATAAGCTAACAGATATATTTAAATTCCTAGGCAGCAATGCTTTTCTGTAATTGAAAATTTGTAGCATTCACGGTACAGAGAAGCATTCACCTTCAATATTTAGCAAACTACTAAGTAATTTATTACTATCTTTATTTACTTACAGCTTGTTATGTGCAACTTCTCAAATGTTGTCAAACACTAGAATTCATTTATAACTCAATAAAGAATTAAACTGAATTCTTGCTAGGAATTAGTTCAAAGTTCAAACATGGCCTAAATGTACAATCATGTAAAATGAATTGAAGTACAACTCTGTGCACTTATTCCCATGTCTCTGTTTAACAACTACCTCTTTGTTCATCGTATATCTTCTGTTTGAAAATTATATTTAGTTATCTGCCTCATCATGCTAACAGCTAGCATTTTTTGCTTGGTCATAATCAAGAAGTGGACGTCAATGGCAAGTTGTGTTGGCACTTCACCTCTATGTTTACCAGGTACAATATTTTATACATCTTGAAAGTGCTCAGTTATAGTAAACATAACGTTGTGACTTTAGTGTCTCGCAAGTTGGAAGTTGCTTAAATCATGGAATAAGTTATTTATTGTTCTTTTCTGTATGCAGTTGGTATTAGAAGTTATCCTCATGCTCATGTTAAGCTTACTAGACCAAACATTGCTGGGATGAAACCCTTACCATATAACATCAGAAAAGGAGGACTTAAGATTGGTACATTGCAAAATCCTTCATCCCATGTCAGACGTGCTGCTGCTTTGGTAAGTTATTATTATTATTCTTTTATTTGGCATTTGTTGTGTGTTGTTTGTTCAATTGATGCTATATCTTAGCATAGTTGTAAAGCGGATGCAAACTTTGTATTATTGCAATGCAGAATTAGCTGTTATTGAAAAGTTTCTAAGGTTCTGATAGACCACTAGTAATCAATAAATATTTGCTATCCCACAATAGAAGTTTTGTATAGTTCAGCTTCCCTTTGAAAATACAGGGGAGCAATTGGAAAATAGTTGAGAAAATGAGAAAGATACCCAGAAAATGCAATGAGCTGTACCCAACCAAGGCAAATTGCCAAAATTTTGAGCTCCCCGTGACACCATCGCTATGGATGTCGTGCTCTCTATATCCCTTCATGCCAGTATATTTTCCATTCAAATGGTGTTAGTTGTCTGCTCTTTTATGCTTCTCTCTTCTGATCAAACCCCCCATTTCCTTATTCTCTTCATTAGTTGAAATCCCCTTATTACACCTTTCCCATTGATAAACCGGTGTTTGCATGTTCTTGTACAAGAGTTTTTGCCTTGCTTTTAATTCAATTCTTGTGATTTAAGTTTTTTTTTTTTTTTTTTTTTTTTTTGAAAGGCAAAGCATATACTATATTGATAATATAAGGGAGCATAATAGTTCCTTTACAGGGTGTACAGATGAACTATACAAAAAATAATTTACCTTTCAAGCCTAGGAGTATCCACAAATAAAGGATCCCTATTAAGTCAAAGTAACTATTCTATGACAAGTAACCCAAAGGTTTTGTGCACCATTAGGAAAAGAAAAGGCTGCTTTAACTCCCTTCTTGTATAATAGCCACTTCCAAGAACAAGCTTTAATGCGTGAAAGGATGTCTCTTTCTTCCTGCTGTCCCTGTGAATATAATCGAATTTCTCAGCCCCCAAATACTCCAACAAGTAGAATGCCAAAAGATGTGTCTTTTAGTTTTCAACTTGGTCCCTCTAGTGAGTGCACCGAGTAAATAGCTGGGATATGTCTTCTGGCATCACGAAATCCACACCCAACCAAGATATCACAGCATACCAAATCCTCTTTGAGAATTGGCAACGCAAAAACAAGTGATTTCAGTCTTCCCCTTCTATGCATGTGGCTTGAGGGGCCATTAGGTTTTTAAGTAGAGAGTTGGCCTATTAGTGTTTTGCGTTGATCAATGTTTTGATTGAATTGTTCTATTTGTGGTTGAACCAGCAATAATTAAATTTATATTTTTTATATTATATATAATATTTAAGTGTAAAATCATGAGAAATCATGATCTAAAAAAATTTAAATTGATATAAATGATTAAATTATTAATTATATGCTTTACAAGATAAAAATTGAGAGTAGTAGACAAAATAATTTATACTTGAGTGACATCTTTGAATGTGTTTTTATTTTATATTAAATTGAAAAATAAAAAAATGAAAAACTAGAAAATGCTTGTTCAAACTGATTTTCTACACCTATTATAGATTGGTTTGACTAGTTCTTAGTGGTTTCGGGATGCTCCAATCGTTTTGAAGGTAATTGATTGGTAGTCATAATGTATTTAAAAAATATTCAAAATTTTATCAATTTGTGGAATACGTAAAATTATAGAATTTCAAATTCTATTTAAAAAAGTGAAAATTTAATATTCATTCTCTCTCTCTCTCTCTCTCTCTCTCTCTCTCTCTCTCTCTCTCTCTCTCTCTCTTTCTCTTCCTTCTCTATCACTTTCTGTTGTTTCTCTTCTCTCTATCATTATTGATGTAAAACTTATCAATATTTTTTTTTTTGAATCATCAAATATTTAAAATTATTTTTAAATGATTAAATTTTATTTAATATTTAAATTATTTTGAACTAATAATTATTTTAAAATTGGCTAATGGTTATCTTTATTAAGTTTAATATTGAAGTTTCAATTTTTTTAAATATATATTTAAAAATAAAATTTTGCATACAGTGAATTGTGGTGTCCAAACTAAGAATTTGAAATTTAAGAAATTTGAATTGATTTATCCAAAAAACAATATTTAGAAAATAAAGGAAATTTAAATCAAATCAATTTATATTTCAAGCATTTCAAATTCCTTGCAATCTTAAAATTCATCACCAAAACAATCTGCATTTCTGAGATTTTATGGGATGGAAGTAGATTTATGGTCTATTTGGATAAATTCTCTGGAAGCATTTATAAGGAAAGAAAATACAATGAAAAATCAAACAAGTTTTTTTCGTTAAAATTAGCTTATGCATAAGTTAAAAATCAGCTTTAGGAAAAGTTAATATAAAAGAGTTTCTACTTTCTACAAGTTGGCTTATGCATAAACTAATTTTAGCTTTTGGAGAAACTTATTTTATTTTTCCTTCTTATTTTCTTCTATAAATATTTGTGGAGAAGTTTATCTAAACATGCTCTTAATGTTTTTATTTTTGTCCCTAGTTACAGTCCCACTCTTGAGACTTGCTCGAGTCTTGTTGCTATAGGTGAATCATTGGCAAGGCAGAAATGCTGGGCTTAATTGTTTAATGATCTAACATATTCTGATTGTTTGTATTGTGAACTCTACAGAATTTTAAATGTGCTGCTGCAACTGCAAGTGCAACCCAAACCGTAACGCGCAATTCTCGGTCAATGACTACTGGTAATAACCTCAGTGTGTGTTAGCCTCTACCATTGGATATGCTAATCATTGTGAGCTCATTCATTTGATTATATGTATAATTTTCATTTTTTTTTCCCATGCACATCTGTCTGTGTCATTTGACATAACTAAATCAATTGTGGGAACTATTAAGGGGTTTCAAGAGTGAAGGTAACAACTAAGAACATATAATAACAGCTTATATTTTCAAATTCTTGCTTCTTGTAGATAGATGCCCTATATAATTCATAGTTAATGGTTTTCTATAATCATAAAACAGAATAGAGGCAGAATCTACGTATCTTCTTGACTCGGTGGGTATAAATTTGTTAAACCAGTGGGGTGAGAAGGTAAAGGAGCTCTCTTTCGGCAAATGTTAGCAATTAGTAAGTTATGTTAATGAGTGGATTTGAACCCATGGCTTCCTTATCACTTGAACCCTATGCCCCTCTCCCAACCACCTTATGACTCCCAGGCACTCCCTTCATGGCTGCTGCTCCAGAGGGTTCCCACCAGAGCCACAAGACCGACACCCTTCCGACACTTTAATACTCCCACTTGGGTTACAGGAATGAGTTACATGCTTAATCTCTTGCCAACTACCTATAGTGTGAAGAGCAAAAAAAATGAAAAATTAGCAAAACAGTAAATTGTGGAGGGTGTAAAGGATTTAGAAGGCTTAAAAAAGGTTATTCTTTTGAAGCTTTGAAAGCTGTATTCTTTGCGGAAAGCAAAAGGAAGAGATGTTTTGTGTTTATTTGTTTTTTTCCCTTTTGTGGAGGGGTTTCCTGGGAGAGTTTAGGGGCAGTTGTTGTGGTTCCCTGGTCTGTTTTTCTTCTGATATGTTTGTTTTGGAGATTATCTTCTCTTGTATTTTCCCCTTATCTAGTAAAGTATTTATTTTCTATCCTAAAAGTATATACATAGATGTCAGTAAACGTTGGCCATAATTATCTGTTATCCTTTAGCTATGTTCTGAAGATTTGTATGTTCAATTTTTCTATACAGACATAGAATGCTAATACTTAATCTGAAATGACAGACAAAGTGAAGTCTCCTAAACTTGATAACAATGGACCTGGTTTGCCACCTTATGATGGCGATGGCCATGGTGGCAACGGAGGGGGTGGAGGTAACTTTTCAGGTGGACTCCTTCTTTTGGGAATTCTTGGTGTGCTAGATGTTCTCAAGGACATTGAGAAACAATGGCAACGCAAGCACAACGGAAGATCTTGAAAATCAGGCTATCTATGGTGGTGGGAGTGAAATTACTTTACAAACCCTGATTTGTAACATAGATGAGTAGAAGTCTATGGTCTATGCAAATACTTTACAGAGTTAGTTTTATGATTTTTAAAAAAACTTTATTATACAGGTAACTTGGAATACATAAAATGCTTAGAGAAATTAATTACTAAATAATTTGTTGACTATGTTTTTTTTATGGAGGGGTTATAAAGATATGGATAAAAAAAACTAAAGTACGCACCCCATTGCCTTTTTGGATTTGAACTCATGACTAACAAGTCACCAAAATACAATTTTACCGTTATGTCATAGCTCGTCCTCGGTTATAAAGATAGGGATAAATAGGCTAAATTGTAATTAGTTCTCCTATAATTTTGAAATCGCGATTTTGGTTCTTATTTTTAAGAATAAGTAATTTTGGTTATTCTCGTGGTTGACTGTCCCAAGTAAATGACATAATGCTTATTTATGTTGTTGACATAGTGAAAAATAAAGTGTTTTTGTAGGAATTAAACCCATAATATTTTATACAATGAGTAGGCAATAAATCACTACTAAGTCACTTGCTTTCTTTTGATAATTTTATAAATAGTGTTTTTTAATTATACAAATTATAAACTAAATAAATATATTTAATATAAATTTATTTTACTCTTATTTTTATTAATGAGAAAAAAAAAGAGCTACCTTGCAGCCAATTGTAGGAAGGTCAACCTTCTGGCATCATTAGAAACTAAAGATGCCTGATAATGGGGATAAGACTCAAGAATATGAAATAGAGAAGGGTGATCATGATCGTTTTTGGCTAGAAAATATGCACATTTATTGGCCTCCAGAAAAGTATGAACTATATGAAAATTTCAATCTGGCATCTCCAACTCTTTAATAATATCCTTCAACGGATGTAGCACATAATGGGTCTGAGTTTGTCTATTGATGACCATATTAATTGCAATAGTAGAGTTCATTTCAAAGATGACTTTAGAAAGGTTCATTTATATAAGTGTATGTTGTATCTCAAGTATTTTTGCTTACTACAGTTAGGTGTTGTTAGTTTGTTAACTGAAGTTAGTTGTCAGATAGGATAATTGAGTATTCTCACTATCAACTATATAAACTCTTCCTATAACTATTTTTAGTTAGGTTGAATAACAACTTGTTTCTTTCTCTTTCTCTCATTGAATTGTAAAATGGTATAGAGCTTAGGTTGAAACCAAGTTTTTTTCATGGCTTTCGCATCGACTCCTCTTTCCTCCCCATCGTCGCCACCGTCATTGGGAAGCTCTTGCAAAATGTCCATGTAATCAATTTCTCAGAAGTTGCATGCAAAGAATTATCTTCTTTGGATTCAATAGGTGGAACCTGTTATTCACAATCATCGTCTTGAAGGCTACATCATTAATTCTTAAATTCCTCCTAAATATGCTTCGACACCGATAAGTATCGAGTTTGGTAGAAACAAGATCAATTCCTTCTTGCGTGGTTGCAATCCACTATTTCTGGTGAAATTCTTCCTTGCATTGTTGGTTGTTAATCATCGTGGAAGTTATAGGATGCATCTAGTCATTTTTTCAATCTCTCACTCGTACAAAGATTTGTCAAGTTCGCATTGAGCTTTAAAATCTTTCTCTTGATAGTTGCTCCATTTTCAATTATCTTCTGCATGTGCAAACTCTAGTCAATATGCTTACTTCCATTGGTGAAAAACAGTATCCCATTTTGAGCATCTTAATCTAATTCTTGATGGACTCCCTAATGAATATGAATCGCTGATTTCACTCATCACCAACAGATTTGATTCTTCTCTATTGTTGAAGTTGAAACTCTGGTTCTTGCACGAGAGGTGCGTATTGGTCGTTCTTGCAAATGTGTTTTAGGTTCTATTAACCTTTAACACAAAGCTTAGGCTTTGTTATTCTTTCCCAAGGCTATTCTGGAAATTCGTCTCATGAAGGTGATGTTGTTTTCAATTATGTGCAATTTGTGAACCCTAATTCTCAAGGTTAAGTCAATATGACGACTAAGCTCATCTCATATGATAACTCACCCAATGATTACGTTGTAAATCATTTTTTCAATGGTTGGGGTTCTAGTCGGAATAATCGTGGTGGCCAAAATCCTAATCGTGGTAACGGAGACCTCAGTAATGGTCGTTTTGCTGATGTGCAATGTCAAATTTGCTATAAGTTTGGACATAGAGCTTGGTATTGTTATCATAGATTGGAGGAAAATTATGTTCCTACCCTTCCTCGACCAGCCTATCTTGCTCCTGCTTCTAGACACACTTCTGATGTTGTTATGTAACATGCTCATGTGCAAGTTCAATATGCTTAGCCTATACAGTATGTATATGCTCAACCTGCTCATTCCCAAGCTACTGTATAACTTCAATATGTGTATATTCAACCACCTTGGATCACTCAACCAACTTCTAAACATCCTCAAGTTTATCTAGCTAGTTCCTTTCATACTCCAACTCAAGGGTAGAGTTGGTACCCTGGTTTTGGTGCTTCTCACGATGTGACAAATATGTCATATCATATACAACAAGTGACACATTTTAAGGGCCTTGATTAAATCACTATTGAATATGGTCAAGGTCGCAACATTAATTCTTCAGGTGTTTCCTCTTTTTCTTATTCTCCCAATCCTAAATTCTTTCTTGTCCTTAGTAATCTAGTGTCAATCAGTTTTAGAAAGACAATAATGTCTTCTTTGTGTCTATTAGTGTCTCTTGTGTTGTGGGTACTGTTATTGGGAGTTTTACATTTCCTTTCAAAGATCCTTTGAAAATGAGAAGTTATAAAAGTCTCCTTTTATGAAATTGATGTCATTTATGTGATCCTTGTTGAACCCCGGTGACATTGGTGTGATCGAAATTTTAAAATGATATATTTTGATGTAAACTCCAAAAACACCCTTTTAGCCCCTTTTTGAATTTGAGTGGGTATTTGACCCCGAATGTTAATATTGATCTTACCTTGAAAATCTATACTAAATTGTCTTCGATTTGGTATATAGAGCTCTGCATTTGGACAAAAACACGCGTATTGAAAGATCTCAAAAACAACACTGTGAGGTTTTATCAGGAGAACTCCTAGTTAGGTAAGGGGAGTTTATTATTTTGGTGATAGTTTAAATACCATAGTTGGGGGGTCAGGGAGTCCAACTATGAAGATAACTGCATGTCCCTGCCGTGTGCTGGTTTTCAAGAAAAACTGTGTTTTTAACTAATGGGATGTGATGTATTTATGATTGATGTGTGTTTGTTCCTATGTGTGCTCGTTTTCAAGAAAAACTGTTTTTAAGTAAAGGGATGTGATGAATTGGCTTGTTGATGGATAAAATTATGAATGATATTATTATTGTAATGATTGGACTTTTGGAAAAAGTCTTAATTACAGAGGAGACTTTGCCCAAAATTTTATATATTTTCCTATTTAATTCTTTATTAAATTTTTGAATAGGCATAAAAATGTATTTTCTATATTGTAGTCCTCCTCTTTAGTTTAGAATTTTTCTAAAATACCATTCTCATGGTAATATGGATTGTGGATGAACGAGGTGATATTGATGTGATTGATAATGTTGAAATGAGATATTATTGATGTGTTGGTGATGATTGAATGAGATAAGATGATGTGTTCGATGATGTACAAATGAAATAATGGATGTAGTTGATGATGTTGAAATGAAATGACTTTGATATGTATGATGATGAAATTAGGTGAAGTGATGTGGATATTGATAATGACATTGATAAAAGATTATGTTGATGCTAATAATGTCATTATGTGATATGAATATATATTGACACCCATGGGGGTACATGACTGGTTACCCTTGCAAGGAAGGATGTGTTCCTAGCCAGGTCATGCATTGACAGTGCCCATGGTTATCATTGTGTGATGTGGATATACATGAATACCCATGGGGTGTATGACTGGTTACCCTTGCGAGGAAGAATTTGTTCCTAGCCAGGTCATATATTGATGGTTCCTATGGCTGTATGTTGTGATGTACACATGGGAGGCAATGACCGGTTGGTTACCCTTGTGAGAAAGGAAGTGTTTCTAGCTACGGTCAGTGCATCGGTGAGCCCATATTGGGGTTTTATGTATGTACATGGGGTGTATGATAGGTTACCTTGCGAGGAAGGATGTGTTCCTAGCCGGGTCATATATGATGATGCCCATGTTTCATAAGTCATTTGCATTGATGAAAATAGGATGGTGAGAGTAGGGTAAGGAGGTACTAGGGGGGCATCTCTGTTTGGAACTCCTGTGTGACTCAGGGCTGATCACCATGGGGGTAGCGGCCTGTGCACAACAAAGTGACCTTGACGAGCTACTGCATCATTTTCCTGAGAGAGACTATTTCCATGAGAATGGTACCACATTGCATGCTGATAAATGAGTCATGTGCCTGCATCATTTTATGTATGATTATTTGAGTTGTGAAATGCATTGGATGATTGGTTTGTTGAGTGTGTATTGGAATCATGGAATTTTGTTAATGATTGTGGTGGATAATGTTGTTTCCTTCCCAATTGCTGCTATCTGATGTTTGTTGGTTTTTTATATAATAAACTCACCCTTGCATTTATTGTACCTTGTGGTTGGTACCTTTGATGATCACGAACTTTCATTCGTGGGAGCAGATGAACAACAGTAGGTGACTTTGGAGGGAGATCTTCTTTTTGGTTGGAGCCGCCAAACCAACGTGATGACGTTGGATTTCTTTTTGGAGAAAGTGTTGTGTTTTGTTAATCAACTCTCTCTTAGTTAGTCTTTGGCTTTTTGTTGATATGAATTTCATGTGTATATACATGTAAAGCTAAAGGAAATTCTAAATGTGGATGACATGTAATGATTTAATATATATGTACATATGTTTTTAAATATGTAGTTGTAATGCGTGCATGATAATTGTATTATCGCGAAAAATTTACCATCATTTTCATAATCAAATTAATGAAGTTTTAATTAAAAATTAAATTTTGCACGGTAAGAGTTAATGACATAGTAGCGACGAGGCGGGTCGTTACACTTTGAGTTCCACTCATCTTTTTGTTTTGTTAAATCACAAGATTCTAAACATGTTCATCTAAAAGGGCTTCTGGGGAGTGATGGTCTCTATCAGTTCCCTCATCTCCTTTCGTCTGTGCCAAAGTACAAGCTTCCTAAAAATTGTTTTGAGTCTGTCACCAATGTTGTACAAAGTCCTCTTGTTAATACTGTCACTAGTAAATATGACTTTTAGTCTCTTTCCTCTAATAAATTTATTGTAGTTGATGGTATTGTAAATACAACTACTTGTAATTCTAATTCCTTTTCCATTTGGCACTTTAGGCTTGGTCATCCTAGTGCTGCCATTATGAAAATTGTACTCAAGACTTTGTAATATTCCAAATATTAATAAAGACTCAACAAATTGTTGCAATCACTATTGTCTTGGAAAGTCACATCGACTTCTTGCTTCTTCTTCCCTTACTGTTTATGATAAACCTTTGACCTTGTTTACACTTATCTGTGGGGCCCTACTCATTGTGTATCACCTTTTGGTTTTACATATTAAATTTCCTTTGTTGATGCTAACACCAGGTTCACTTGGTTGTACTCACTCAAGAACAAATCTGATGCTTTAGAGGTCTTTAAAATATTTAAAACTATGGTTTGAAATTAGTTTATCTCCTCTATTAATGTTCTATAGTCTGATTGGAAAGGGGAGTTCAGACCTTTCACTAAGTTCTTAACTGATCATGGTATTCAGCACAAGCTTATATGTCCTCATACCTATCACCAAAATGGGGTAGTAGAATGCAAACACATACATGTTATGGAGTTATGTCTCACTCTTTCATCTCAAGCAAAACTGCATCTTCATTATTGGGATCATGTTGTTGTCTCTAGCGTGTATCTTATAAACAAAATGCCCTCCTCTGCTATTGGCAATGACACTCCATATCAAAAATTGTTCAACAAGCAAGTTGATTATTTTTTTCTCAAAGTTTTTGACTGCTCGTGCTTCCCTTTTTCGAGGCCTTATGAAAAACATAAGTTATAGTTTAGATCTTAAGGATACATTTTCCCTGTAATCAAACTTGTCACAGTCAGACTTATTCTCTCTCTTTTGTCTAACACAATTAGTAATTGAATGTTAATAATGCCTTCTTCAATGGTGTTCTTGAGGAAGAGGTTTACATAACTCAACCCCTTGGTTTTGTGTCTTCCAACAAGCAACAATTTTGCAAAATTCACAAGGCGGTTTATGGCCTGAAGCAGGCTCCCAAGGTCTGGTTTGACAAGCTAGAAGCTACTCTTCTTAGTTTTGGATTCTCTTCTAGCAAGTGTGGTCCATCCCTTTTTATGTTTTTTGATTCCACCTTAGTTGTATACATTTTGGTATATATAGATGATATTATCATCACTAGTGATAACAAGTGAATTCATTCTCTTGTTTTTCAAATGAATTTTGTCTTATCTCTAAAGGATCTTGGTCCCAAATGAAATTCCTGCACAGTCTTTCAAGTTCCTTATGCACTAAGGTTGGTAATAGAGAAGTTTGCATCACATACCCCGATATGCTAATAAGGGAAGATTGGGCCAAAGTAATTCTTCCCGCCATAAAGAGAGTGCGAGATTTCCTAGAAGACCTTTTCCTGACTTTATCTATAATACCTTGATAATGATGCGCTGACTTCCTTTGACTTAACATCAGAAAGCCCAAATAACTATCTATAGATGTAGAAACAAGAATGTCTATGCTTTGAGTGAAAGAAATGGCCTCCTCCGATTTCACATTCTTATAAAAGAATAAGACTGATTTATGAAAACATTTATCTTTTGTCCTGAGCCACTACAAAAAACATCCAGAATAGTTCTGATAACTTGAGCTTGCTGCAATGAAGCCTCAACTAGAAGAATTATGTCATCAGTGAAGAATAATGCAACACTGGGACTCTTACACTATTCCCAAATCAGAAGGGTTTCCAAATACCCTCATTGACTGACTTCTAAATGAGATGTGCTAGCCTCTCCATGCATAAGACAAATAAGTAAGGGGATGAAGAGTCTCCTTGCCTCAATCCCCGTGTAGGAGCAAAAGAATAAGTTTTCCTCCCATCCAATTGATACCTAAAGATGAAGTGCTCATACAATTAGAGAGAATATCAATCATCCAAGAAGGAATCTTCAGCTGATTGAGAGTGTTAATCACAAAATTCCATTCCATACGATCATAGGCTTTACGAAGGTCAAGCTTTAACATCATATGACCTCTCTTCCCTGAGGCATGGTTCAAGGAGTGAACCAGCTCCTGAAGAATAATAGCATTGTCCATAAAGGCTTGAAAAAATTTACAAGAATGAGGTCTTAGACCTGAACTTTGGCCAAATGAAAAGGGTAGATATCTTCTTACTGTATATACGTTCACAATTGCAAATAAGGTAGTTTTTCTTAGAACTTTGAAGAACATAATTGTTCCAAATGCCCACAAATAGATGGATTGGTTTGCGGTCCCAAATAGTAATTTGAAAGATTTTTTTATGGTAGAAAAATATCTTAAAAAATTTGAAAATGTATAAAATCTAAAGAAAAAAATTGACTTCATTTTCAAGCCAAAATTGATCGCAATAAAATATACCATTTGAAACATAAAAAATTAATAATGACAACATAAATTAAATATTAAAATCTTAACCTAACAAACTAACAATACTTGCACATTAGACTTATGCTTATTACATAGATAGTCCATGAGTTCGTGGACAAAGCCCGATAGTAAATGATTTCACTAATCAAAACTTGAATACAAAACAAGTATTTTAACCTGCCCCTCTGGCATTACAAGTATTCTTAACACCACTTTTAGTACCTTCTTAGACTCCCCCTAAATCTAAGAATCTAAATATTGTTTAACACTAAGCCATTCCTGACTTTCACAAACAAATGTTTGAATGAATATAAATATTCTTAACACTCAATGAGTGAATGAACAGTTAAGCACAAATACAAAATAACTTTGCTTCATAATGAATAAGCTAATGAAAATTGTGTATTAGTTGTCTAGCGATTTTAACAGAGTTTTGCTTCACATATTTTCTTACACTCTTACTCTATTTTTCGTCAGTTACTTCCTTGATGGAGACAACCTTTTATAGACTTGAGTGAAGGATCTGTTATGGGATCAGCGTCGATTCCTTGAAAGGACTGTTGTCTCACATTGAAGAATAAGGTGACGTGTCATGCTTTGAATGGAGAGGAATGATCCGTAGTAGAGACAACGCCATGTGCTTTTTATTCGTAGCAAAAGCGACCTTTAAGGGAATATTTCGTGAAAACCTTCTATACTCTTCTATATTGTCATTTTCTTACATTTAATCGTTAGCAATAAACAAAAGAGAGGAAAATAGAATTTTACGTGCACTTCCCTTTTTCGTCATACTCAGTCTTTGAGACTAGACACACGAGTTTTCCTTAAGATAGTGTGTTATACTGATTTACACAAGGGTGGACGCTCATAGAATATAGCATGTTGGACGCTAACTAAAAGAACATAGCATTCTTTCTGTGATGTGGACGATACTGAATGTTGTAAATTCCTTTAGCATAATGATCTTGTCCACTTGTTAAAACTATTATAATATCAATAATTTATACTTATTATTGTACATCAAAGTCCAAGGTGGATGAGACGAGTGGCTGTCCAGACCTAATAGGGGTCGGGGGTAGAGGCGGGGAGGACTTGAGGAGTCAAGGGCGGGGGGTGGGGAGACTAAACCTACCCCTGCCCCATTGCCATGCCTATCTTCGTTGTTGTCATCACCACCGTCATCACCATCTCCGTGGACAACAATGATGGTGGCGACAATGACAGTGACGACAATCATGACAATAGTGATTGTAACGATCCGTCTCGTTGCTATAGTATCACTAACTCTAATCATGTAATTTCAAATTTTAATGAAAAATTCCATTAATTTGATTATAAAAATGGTAGTAAATTTTTCGCGATAATATATTCATCATACAATAAATAAAGACATAGTTAATTACATATGTATGTATATTTAAAACATTACATATCAATCACTTTGTCAGGACATAATTTAGTTGTATTTACAAGTATTTACGTTTGGAATATACAAGTCCAACAAAAAGAAATCAAAAGACCAACTAAGCCAGAGTTGATTAACAAAACACAACTCTTTTCGAAAAATAATTTCAACGTCATCACGACGGCTCAGCGGCTCCAACCAAAAAGAATCTCCCTCCAGAGTCACCTAATGCTGCTCATTTGCTCACACGAATGAAGATTCGCGATCATCACAGGTACCAACTACACAGTACAACAATTGCAAGGGTGAGTTTATTATTTAAATGCTGACAAGCTTATTACAAAACCTCCCCTTTATCAACCCTAGATAAAGAATACAAATCTAAAACCCTATTAGAATTCCAAGAAGAAAGAACTAGAGAACACTACTTTGTTCTTTAACTAGAGAACACTTCTCTAGACCCAAGCAAGAAGAACCCACTTACAATAGCAATTACAACAAAAATTCAAATATGAATTTACACACAAAGATTAAGGAGAGAGACAACCTGATGATCCAGTGAATGTAATGCACATGAGTTACCAAATCAGGTTGAGTAGCAAAAACAAAATCAGCACATGTTTTTCCTTAACCTTGAAAATTTTCTTGCTCAAGATTCATTCAAAGACCCATGAATGATTTGAATAAAGCAAGAAGTAATAGGACACAAAAAATCACTTTGAGAGAGTTTAGAAAGCTTGTGTATATTCAGAAATACGAATAATCAAGTTCTTAGACAAGCCAAGCCTTCAAAATTATTTATAACAAATTTTGTAACTAATTCGGTTAAACGCGCCAGATAATCGATTAAAATGCTTTAGTAATCGATTAAATTATCACTTAATCGATTAACCTGTTCAAGAAGGTTTCTGGGTTTTAGTAACGAGCAAAATAATCGATTAAACTAGGAAGTTCAGCTTCACAAAATGAACTGTGTAATCGATTACAAATTTTGGTAATCGATTAAGTCAGGAGTTTAACATTTTCAAAATGAACTATATAATCGATTACGGATGATGATAATCAATTAAACTAACAAACCTTAAAAGTGTGTTCAACTATATAATCGATTACAAATGATGGTAATCGATTAAACTAGGAAGCCTTAAAAATTGATTTCAACTTTGTATCGATTACGAATGATAGTAATCGATTAAAACTTTTAACAAAGCATTTTCAGTTTCAATCAAAGGCCAAATAATCGATTAATACGACAGGTAATCGATTAATTGTTTATGAAGATTTTCCAGATTGAACGAAGAACAAAATAATCGATTATATGACTTAGGTAATTGATTAAAATAGCAAGAAAATCATTTTTCCAAAAACCTTTTAATCTGATTAAAACCTTAACCAAAAGATAAAAGCTTTGATGTTTTAGTGAAAATCATTTATGCTTATTAATGGATGAATGAATAGATGCATGGATCAATCAAATTGCCTTTCTCTTACACTTGAATCATATACTAAACTTCAAGGCACTCTAAGCATGTTGAAAGCTTAAAACACATTCTTGAATCAAAGTCTTTCACTCTTCATGATTCTCCCCTATATCCAACAATCTCCCCCTTTTTGGCTTTGAACATGTCAAATTCTTGATTGATCATGTGTTGGACTTGAAGTGTTGAGGGAATCAAAATAGAAGACTTGAGCTTTTTCAAACTTGAAAATAATCACAGTCTTTTTGCCAAGAACAAGTGTTAAGATATCTATTTGCATTATCCATCATTCATTAACTTGTATATCTGACTTAATTTGTTAAGTTTCTATACTTAGCTCCCCCTTAACATGACAATCCATTTAATTTTTTATTTGTGCAAAAAAAATGAGCAGTAAAACAGGGTAAATATAATGGAGTATAATGCAGAGCACAATCAATCAACATTTTTCTCCCCCTATTTGGCTTTTTAAAGACAAAAATTAAAATAGCACAGCGAATATAAGCAAAGAAACTGTCATTCATTAAAAAGGGAACCATTACATTGCAAAAAAAACATAAAAACATAAAGACATAAAGAGGAATGGCAAAGAACATAAAAAGAAAACATAGAAAATCTAAAAAGATTTAGAAACATCAAAGTTGAGATAATGCTCTATGTTTTCCAACCTAGATTGAATATCCTCTAAGGCTGAATTGGTCTCAGCCCTATGTTCATGATGAAGAGAAAGTAGGCCATCCATCTTTTGAATCATTAAGGATTCAAATGGACTGTAGACAGGTTGAGATGGGTCTCTTTCTTCATCATCTTCATCATCATCATCAGCAGCAACAATAGGAGTAGCAAGAGCAGCTTGTTGACCAGCCATTTGCCAGCCTTGTGGTGTCTTTACCATCCCTAGTTTGGTGAGATGCCTCTCCTTGATCAGACTATTGCTTGAATTGGTGTGGTCTTCAAAATATAGGAACAATTCACACTTAACCAAGAGGGGGGGTGAATTGGTTAGACTTGGTAAATTAAAAATTTCTTTGACAAAATCAGAGTTTCCCTTTGGATCGTTATCACTTTAGTAACCAAGAATCTTTATTCAATTTAATATTCAGTCCAAGGTATCCAATAGCTCAAGATTGAATTAATAAACAAGGCAATATTATCCAGTTAAACAGAATATCATCAAGAAAGAGATCAATATCAAAACACACAAGATTTATTCTGGCTCACTTCAAACACTATGAAGCTACATCCAGTTTTCTTCCACTCAACACTAGAATGGAGTTCCACTATTGCAATATTTCTGTTCTTACAAGTAATAACAAAGTCTCTCTTTATCCACCCTAGATAAAGTTTAGAAATCTAAAACACTATTAGATTCTTAGAGACAACCCTACTGAGAACACTACTCAGTAAACCCCTAGAGAAACTCTATCTCTAGTTTACAAGCAAGAAACCCAATTACAATAGACAATCAAATACAAGTTATCAAAAGAATTACAACCATAAAGTTTAAGGAGAGAAAACACCTGATGATCCAATGAATGATATGCTTATGAATGAATATATCAGGTTGAATGATGAAAACAAACTCAGAACATATCTTTCCTTAACCTTTGAAAAGACTCTTCTTGCTTCAAGAATCACTTAATAACTCATAAGAGTTTTAGTAAAGACAAGCACTCATAGAACCCAGAAAAATTACTAAGAAAATGTTTAGAAAGCTTAGGTGGGCTCAGAATACGAATTGATCAAGTTACTTAACAAGCTGAGCAAGGGTTCTATTTATAACAAATTTTTCTAACCGTTAGTAATCGATTAAACGCGCTCAATAATCAATTATTTCACTTATGTAATCGATTAAATCAAGCATGTAATCGATTAAAGAGTTCTATAAAAATCTGGGTTGAAGCAACGAACATAATAATCGATTATTTTGATACGTAATCGATTAAAATAGGAAGCTTCATAATCATGAAATAAACTATGTAATCAATTACGAATTCTGGTAATCGATTAAAGCAGGAGGCTTCATAAACGTAAAAAGACAGAGTAATCGATTACAATATCTAGTAATCGATTAAAGAAGCAAGATATGTTAAGTATAGGCATATGATGTAATCGATTACAATATTAGGTAATTGATTAAGACAGAGAGATGATTTTTTTTGTTAAGCCTATGTAATTGATTACGGTTCAAAGGTAATCGATTAAAATGATCATCAAGGCAGTTTATATGTAAACCAAGGTAAATTAATCGATTAAACCGATATGTAATCGATTACAATGTTCTTGAAAAGTTTTCCAGAAAGCACTAAGAACAATATAATCGATTATTACGAATAAGTAATCGATTAAATTAGTAGAAAATATATTTTTTCAAAAACCTTTGATTTAACTATTAGACTTAAGCAATTTATCAAGGCCTTGTGAATTCTATTTATTTAAACTAATCTAATGAATGAATGATGTGAATGCAATAAACTTGGATCACCAGAAATGCTTATTCCTTTTACATTTAATCACACATAATTCTTCAATACTTCAAGGCATATTGAAAGCTAAAACCAAGCTTTGATTCTTTGTCCATTCTTCAAGTAATTCCATTGAATCCAACATGGTCCACCACTTCATTGGAAACATCTATGTTGAAGTAGTCTATACATATGGAGACAAGCACAGCATAGGGAAAGGATAGTTGACAAGCCTTTTGGACTTTAGCATTATTTCCACAAGAATAAGAATCCAATTCATCTGAATTGAATTCTTGAGACCATACACTAGTTGTAGGTCATCACCAGTGGCTTGGGCATGGTTTGTGGCTCTAGGAGTGAGAATATAGGTGATGATATAGTGCAGAAATTTGTCCTTATGGGTCATGGGGCCAGTGCTAAGCCTAAGCTTAAGCCTCATTTGGGGATCAATCAACATTCCCCTATAGGTGTCTATCCTATTGTACCCTCCTACTTCTTCATCAAACTTTCTTTCTCCCTCAAAGGAGATACCAGCCATAGCTTCCCAAATTTCTGGGGTTATTTTTATGGCAATCCCATTTACTTGGGACCTCAGAATGCCATGCATGGAACCTTTGGCTCAGGTGTAAAATACCTTCACCAATTTAGGGTAGAAAGTACCCTTTATCTCCACAAGTTTTCTTAATCCTTGAGTTGCAAGAAAGGCAGGGAATTGAAAGCCTTCACTAATGAACCAGTCTAACTCTAAGTATTTGGGGGGGACATACCAATTTGGAAGCATTAAATTGGAGATAAGTCATTTTGTCCCTTTCTGCAGGGAACAAATGATCTAACCTACTAACCATTGGGTTAGAGGTCTCTCCATCCTTTCTCTTAGATGTCTTAACTCTTTTATAGGCAGACATTTTTTCTAGAACAAATTTACAAAACAAAGACAGAAGAAAAACACAAAGGTGTTTGAAAGATAAGAATGAGAGAATGTGCGATTTCCTCTTACAACAAAGGTTGTATTTATAGTGATATTTGGGCTCTAAGAATTTGAATTTTGAATAAAGGAGCAGTTAGTAAGAATTAAATCACTGCAGCGAATTCAAATTTGAATTAGGTGGGAATTGGGCAGTTACAATTTTCAAAAAATTCTGTCAGATTTTGCAGTAACTCCATGAATAATCGATTATTTCCGTTTGTAGTCGATTATTTCGTAGGTAAAATCACATTATGTAGACACAGTAATCGATTAATTCGTAACGTGATCGATTATTTCTGTAAAATACACATGTAGAATACAATTGTAATCGATTATTTCATGATTTAATCGATTACAACAAAAACATTTGAGTTTTTAGAAACATAAAGTGACTTGTGTAATCGATTAACTCAATATGTAATCGATTATTCTAGTAAGTTTTTAAAACAATGAAAAATAGAATGTTAGGAATTTAATCGATTACCATTCATTGTAATCGATTATTCCAGTGAGTTTTAAAATTTGAAAACTGATTCTCAGTATTTTAATTGATTACCATTCACTGTAACCGATTATTCCAGTGAACTTTTACTTTGGAAAATAATTTTTGACCAATGTCATTAATTAATTTGATGCTTAATCGATTACAACAGAAGGATTCAATTTTTTGAAAATGGTTTTTTGAGAAGAATAATCGATTATTTTATTGATGTAATCAATTACATAAGCTCCATTTTCAGTCTAAATCATGATTTAAGTGATTTTAATCGATTAATTAGATACTTAATCGATTATTACAGACGAAATCCTAGAAACAACAGTATTATACAGCACTACTTTGGAAAATTCAGGCTTTTGTGATGATGGATTCAAATTGCAAGTTATTTCATATGAAAAGGCACACAACATTCAAGCTATCAAAGATTAGATTCATCCAAGATTCCTAACATGTTTCTAAGAGCATTGAATCTATCTCTAGCCAATGGTTTGGTAAATATATCAACTAATTGGTTATGAGTGTCAATGAAATCAATTTTGATATTACCTTTCTGAACATGATCTCTGAGAAAATGATGTCTTATCTCAATATGTTTGGTCCTTGAATGCATTATTGGATTCTTTGAAATGTTGATAGCACTTGTGTTGTCACATAGCAAAGGTATTTCTTTCAAATCAACTCCAAAATCTTGTAATTGTTGCTTCAACCATAGACTTTGTGCACAACAACTTCCAGCTGAGATATATTCAGCTTTAGCAGTTGACAAAGCAACACAAGATTGTTTCTTGCAATGCCATGAGATTAGTGAAATTCCAAGTAAATGACAAGTTCCACTAGTTCCCAACATTAGTTCAGACTCTCCCAAAATTTAGAGGTGAATGTAGGATCTCTGTCAGATACTATGTTGGAGGCACCCCATGTAATTTAACAGTCTCACTAATATACAGGGAGGTCAACTTCTGTAGGGAAAATCTAATATTGATGGGGATAAATTGAGCAGATTTGGTCAATCTGTCAATAATAACCCAGATAGAATCTAAACCTCTTGAGGTTCTAGGTAGTTGATAACCAATGTCGTATCGCTTCAAAACAAATAAGCTATGCTAATTTTGTAGCACATGATTAACCCAAGTCGACTCAAAGACACGATCAATTTGGTTCAAACTTCAATTCACTAATAAACAATAGGGGGATTTTTATTGAACATTTTGCATGCGATGAATAAAAATTGCAAAAAAATGTATAAACTGACATAATTGATAAGAAGTATTGTAAAACAGATTAAAGAACATCAATCCAATTCACCAAACAAAGCAATTCGAATTATCCTAGTTCTCAGATAATGATCTTGTTATGAAAGTTGTAATGACCTGATTTCTAAGTTGATTTTATTACTATTATTTTTACTTAGAATAAAATTTTTCAAGAAACGTGTATTAGTAAAAATTCTAAGTCATTAAAATTTACAGAATATGGAAAGACTAATACATTAGTCAATGTCTCTGTTACAAAAGTTTATATAATACAAGTACACTACTTTTCTCAAAAATCCAGCTTAGCTCATAACTTCTTTTATATATCTTCACTACTCCAAGGCCTCATGGAACCTGTCCATCATTGCCATCTAAAAAAAAAACATGAAACAAATCGGGTGAGAAATAAATTTCTCAGTAGGCAAAGCTAAATACCGACCCTATTATTAGGTTAGTAAAATCATAAGAAAATCAAACACATCCACAAGCAATATGCAACTACATGAATGCATGAGATGAACTATCCCAGGGCAAATGGCTCCTACATATCGTACTGTATGTGGCCACACTGAGTGTGGTCGCTGCTATAGTCTTACGCAAACATGCATGAATTTTGCCATATATCCTTGCCCATGGGTACTACATATCGTACTGTATGTAGCATCAGATTCTGTTTCCCCAAAGTCTCGTACTGGACTTGGAACATGGAAACATGAATCCACCTATCTTAATCACATCAACATATCAACATCCATAAAAATCAAATCCATAAGCAAAATATATATCATATCATCATATATATCATAAGTATGGTTACACCACCATATCTTATCCATTAAGCTTATGAGTATGGTTACACCACCATACCTTAATCAAGTAAGATTATTACCAACTTATGTATAACCAGAGAATAACCTTAACTACAGAAAAATTATGTTAGTAATCTAACTAATAATCCTCAATATAAATAATATCTAATTCCTTTAAACCTTTACAAGCAAAGATTCTCACCTGGTATACATCTTAATTCTCCTTTCACCTACCACCTCACTAATTAATCCTCAAAACCAAATAATTAATCCTCAAAATCAAATCATCAAGTATTTAAATCATTCAACTCTACACCATTCATCCTCTACTTCAAAAATTAAATCAAAACATGTCCATAAAATATAAACAGACAGTCCAAAGTATCATTGAAATCACCTCAAAAGATTATCAATTGGACTTCCATACTTCACTAATATTAATGGGTATAAATCATAGCCTATCTTATAACTTAAATCAACATATTCTCATCAAAGAATAACCTTTAAACATCACGAAATTTTAAGCCTAAATATCAATCATAAATCAGCCTACTAAAACATGTAAATTAACCTAAACCATTGATTAACTAGAGATTTAAACTTCACCTACCTCAAGTGAGTTTGAATCTTGATATCCCTCTAAATGCTCCTAGTTCCACGTGAGATTTCAAAGTAGCAAGGCTTAGGGTTTTTTTTTTTTTTTTTTTTTTTTTTAGTCTACTTGAAAATGAAAGGTAAAAATGATGGGTAATAGATGGAAATGAAAGGATGCAAGCAAGAGAGGTTTGGTATGTTCACTTTGGCTTGGAAGGCATTTGGAATTTTCGGTCTCCCACCCTCCTTATATAGTGTTGATGAACTTTTTTAACAAGCCTTTGCCATGAAAATATCCCTTAGGTCATTATGACCTTGCTTTACAAATGGTCCAATCATATGAGTTCTTGCTTTTTAACTATACAAGTATCCCTTTTCTTGATTTTTCTCAACACTTCTTCATTCTTCTTGATGTGCACGTGGAGTAGCTTGACTTGTAGAGCAATCTTCACAAATTTTCGTGGATTGGCTAGATTCTTGGAAGATTTTATGCTTTTCTTCATTCCTTATTTTACCCCAAAACCCGTTTTAGTAAAATATTGATTCTGAATTCATTAACCGTTGGATCTTCTTAAAATTTTAAAGGTACGCTACTATCCCACATATGTAACTTTTGACCGTTGGGATTGTTGAAAAAGTGTCTAGAGCTGTCCACGGGCAAGATGGAAGAGTATAGAGAAAGCTTGGCTACAAATATCTCTAGGGTTATCATGACTTAGCTTTCTATTTGGTTTAATCCTATTGGCTATTAGTTCTTCACCTACAAGTGTCCATGTTCTTGAGAATTCTACATCATCCTCCTTCCTTCTTAATTTGCACGTGGAGTACCAAGCTTGTAGTGAAGTCCTCATTTGTTTTCCTTTCCTACGTAGGATGGTTAGGCTTTAGTTATGCTTTTCTTCATTCTTTTACTTATTATAGTATTCTTGAAATTAAATTGTTTCTAGCTTTTAGAAGAATCTGATTTACATTTTCCCACCTAAGAGTAATATAATTCTAGGTTAATCATTATCCTATTAAAATTTCTTACAAGTAATACATTTAGGGTATTATTTACTTTTGATTATTAAAATTACTAAATTGGTTCATCAAATGAGTTTATTCCTTTTATAATTAAGAAAAAATTTCATAGATTATCTGTATCATTTTTCCATATTTTTTCTGGTGCTTGAGTTTTCTTGACTACAACCTCAAAGTTGTCATCTTCTAAAATTTGTAGAAATTTTATTCTAGAGTTTTCTGTTACAAAATATGTTGATACTTAGTCAGCTAAGTGTATTTTATAATTTCATCAAGTTTCTACAAAATTTCTAAAGTTATTTGAGCATTTTTGGCCTAGGGGCATTTTGGTAATTATGCCATTCAACCTAGGGGTATTTTGGTCATTTTCAAAAATGTCCAAGGGCATTTTTGATATTTTCATCTTAAGGGTTTTCTAGTAATTTCTACTTCTTGGAAAGAGTGATATAGTTATTTTTCTCTGAACATACTTCTATCCAATTATCATCACATTTTTATAATTTTGGGGATGTTACAAAAGTTCATTCAATGTCATTAGAAGCAGTTCAATTGAATTAACTCCTAAATTAATTGAAACCACAAACCTAATTGAAATATCATCCAAATAATCTTTGATTAAAATTTGAAATTAGGAAATGAATCTATAACCTAATCCGTTTTCAATCCTAAACACATTCATAATCATGAAAACTGAATAAAGGATTGAAGAAGAAAGTGAACATTCACACAGAAATTGAAATACCAAACCAGAACTCAAATTCTCCTTACTTGGACTGGATCCTTGGATTGATTGATTGTTTAGCCTTCCATGATCATCATCAATGGAAGACCCATAAAATTAGTGCAACAAAATGGAAGAACAGAAATGAAAATAAAGAAGAAAATGAAGAACAATGAAGAACAGTGAAGAACAATGAAGAACAATGAGAGAAAATGTTTTAATTCTGAAAACTTCTAAAAGAAAAATACAAATTCTATTTTTGCTAAAATGTAGCATGTTTTTTACTCACTAATTGTACTAGCATATAGTTACTAAGCCAGTAGGAAAGGATGGGCCATGAGTAGGCCCATCTAATCTAATTAATTATGCTAATTACACCAATAAAAACGCAACTCTCAATCCAAAATTCAAGTGCAGAGATTCTAACTTCCAAGCCTAAAATGACCCTCAAACTGATAGAATTGGCCTTAGCTTATCTTTGACAAACTTATAGATCATTTCCTTATCTTTCTAGGGATTACTCATATGTGTCATTTGGAGTTCTATAGAGCTCTCTAGGTCCTGCACAAGGAAGATATGTCAAGTGAGCATAAAATCCAAAAATAAGCAAAAATTAGCAATTAAGCCCACTTGTTTGCCTAAGATAAAAACCGATTTAGAATGAGAAAATAAAAGTCCAAGAGAAGTCAAATAAGCAAGAAGAATAGAAAAATATTAAACTAAAAATGTTCAATCAAAATACTTCACACTTAAACTTTTGCACTCCTGGGCAAAACTAAAAAAAAGACTAAAAGAAAAATTCAAACTAAAGTAAACCAAAAACTAAAAGAAAGGTATGAACAAGACACACACATTTTTCAATGGATCCTAACAATGCATAAAAGTGAGAAAGATGAAATATGGAAGAAAGATATTAAGGTAGCAAACAATCCATGAACAAATGATCACAAAGTGCAAAGTGAAAAAATAGTCAAGTTGAAATTAAGAATGCATCAAGGTGATAGAAATCTCTCAAAGAACAACACTCAACCTCATCTAATGTGTATGTCTTTGTGTTTACACTCAAACACCACATGTAACTAGCACAACCAAATTTGGACAAGACTCTAATTCATTCAACTTGAAATACACACGCATCAAAAGATCAAAAGGACTTTATTGGCTTCTAAAGTATGACTTAGGTAAAGAGTGGATAAGAAAAGTATATTTAGGCTAAAACTAAGAGAAAAGAGGGGCAAAATGGGGAGTAAACCAACAAGTAAAAAGAGGGTTAGAAACATAATTTACAAGGATGAAAATGAACCACAACAATTTTTATTGCATTTTTTTCTTTTCTTTGCTTGTACTTCTTTTTCTTTGTTTATACACTTTTTTTCTTTGAACTTTTGCTTTTTAAATTCTTTCTTTTCTTTTCTTTTCTTCCCAAATCAAAACAAAATAAAAATACCCCACATTTGTTTGAAATCCACTCTCAAAATAATTCCATGGCCCCTTTTCTCCCTAAAGCTAGGATAACATGGTTTTCCATTTTTTAGTATTTTTTTCTCTAAAAAATTAAAAATTTCACACTTTTATTTTTTCTCTCACATTTTTTACTAGAAAAAGGAAAAAGATCCATGAACAACTCAATAACACTACCAGTTGACAATTGCCTAGGTGGATTTTATTATATTTTTATTATTTAATAATTATAAATAAAACTTCAATTAAAAACAAAATTGAAAGAAACAAAATTAAAAATCAAGTATGTTTCTCTCTGTCTCTCTTACTCTACTTCGCTCACCCTTTCTGCTCTACTTGTCTCTACTTCATCTTCTGTAAGCGGTAACATGTTTATTTGAACAAACACTTTTGTATGTACCCAAAAATATGGACAAAATGCATAAGATAAACATTACATTGGAATAAATATGCATTAAGAAAAGAATCACATTACTTTGGAATAAATAAATTGAAGGCAGGAAGTATTCATTCCATTTTATAGAATAAAATATAATAACAAACACCAAAGAGACCCCAAAAAAACATCAACCTAAAAGAAAGAAAAAATGTAAGTTAATTTGCAGGTGAGCTAAAGATGGCAACTTTTTGGTCTTTAAACATCAAGGTAAAAATAGAAATGCAAATAATATCAAAATTCCATCAACAGGCCATACAAAACCAATTGTTCTATTCTTCTTGGTTTCTCGATAAAAAATTAAGACAGCACCAAAAGAAAATGAAAGGAAGGGAAGAAATAAAAACTTTGCAAATATGATTCGTCAAAGGAGAACGCATATCTGGTTCGTTGAACAGGTTACATGTTGTTGTTGGAATCAGAGTTCAAATGTCTATGGAGTTGACAGCGTTGATGAGTGCCCCAACGGTGATTTGGTTGGTGGCAATTGTGTTGGGTGGTGGTGTGTTTAGGTTGTGGTGGTTTGGGTCAGGGTTGTTGATGGTGTTTCTGGATGGCGCCGGTGGTGGGGCATTGGTTCTAGGTGGTTCGAGAGTGTGGTGGTAATTCAGGCAAGTGGTGTGGTTGTGTTTGGCGGAGCTATGGTTTTGGAGGTGGGAGGGAGAAAGGCTGCAATGAGAGAAAGAGAAAGAGTGTGAGTGTGCTTGTCTAGGGTTTGCAAGAGATTTTTTTTCCAAACCCTTTGTGTCCCTTTTGTTGGGTTAGGTTTTTTTATAAAAAAATTCATGAAAGACAAATTGAATAAAAAAAATCATGTAGGCAATTGTCAAGTAGTTTCTTTTATCTGTAGGATTCGAAGGCAATATCAGGAAATTTATGATAATTCACACACCATACTCAACCAACTGAGTTAAATCCACTTTGACAATTGTCAAGTACTTGTGTGTACTATAAAGTTGTCCAAAAATTAGAACTCCTGAAAAATGTGCATTACACGGATTTCCACATGATGAGTACCAAGGCATTAATGCTTGGATTGGATCATTTCCAGAGGCCAAATTACAGACACCAATGAAGTAGATAGTAGAACTTATAGATAAAAGGTAGGAAAGAGTAGAAGATGGTAATGAATAATGCCACGATCCTTATTGGAATGATAAGTTAAGGAGGATTCGCCACAAAGGAAAGCTTCCTTGATAAGAATCAATTTAGGTTCAACCTAGAACCAAGAAGAGACTAAGCTCTCAATTCAAGCAAATGCTTAATTTTATTCCATCAAAAGTTATTAAAAACTAGCAATGTATGAGTACTTATAGAGTTAAGCCTCTAATAAAACCTAAAAACGCATTGTTTAGGCCTATTTTAGTCCACATTGAGGCCCATTACACAATTAAGAAATTACTAAATTACAAGATCATGAAAATTACAAAAATTACAAAAACTAGGAAAATTACTAAAGTAACGAAGGAATTTCGCTAAACGCAACATTCGTGCTAAGTGAGCTCTCCTACAATCTTCAAAGTGCTCTAATTTACCTCCTTATGTCTTCTTCCATCCTTGCCCTTGTTAAATAGTCCAACCATGATTTTTTTGGTCATCTCTTATTGTAGAAGCTTGGTTTTGGACCTTGTCATTGAAACCTTCAATTCATGGAGTGCTTATAGAACTTCATCCTCTTTAGATAGTCTTGTTGGATATAGGGGGACCAACAAGAAGAATGAAGCTTTTGACTTGGAAGAATGTTTTGAGCTTCTCACATGCCTTGAAGATTGTAATTCAAAATAAAGTATATGAGAGGCTAATCTGTTGATCCTTGCATTGCATTCACATAATCATTTACATGCTTAGATGTTTTCATCAAAGTATCAAAACTATTTCGAAAAAAAACTGAATGGATAATGTTTTTGGAAAAAAGCAATTCTTATGTTTTAATCGATTACACATCAGTATAATCGATTATTTGCTTAAGTCTTAAATCTGGAAAAGCATTGAAGAACATTTTAATCGATTACCAAACATTTGTAATCGATTATATAGTGTAAATCAAAAGTAATATATTGCTACTTTAATCGATTACCATATACAGTAATCGATTACACAAGCCATTTTGAAAATCATGTTTTCACTAATTTAATCGATTACCATACATTGTAATTGATTAAATAGGCTTGTTTCTTAAAGAACATTCACTGCCTTAATCGATTACCAAATATTGTAATCAATTACACAAGAGGCTTCAGATATAAAACTTCACTGCTTTAATCGATTACAGCTCGATTTAATCGATTATTCTGTTCGTTGTTAAACCCAGAAATCAGCCTTGAACACTTTAATCGATTAAGTGATAATTTAATTGATTACATGAGTCGTTTTAATCAATTATTTGGTGGGTGTAAACGATTACAGTCTGTTACAAAAAGCTGTTATAAATATGTCTAAGGCTTGTCTTAAACTACAACTTGAACACTTCGAATTTTCTAAATATACACAAGCCTTCTAAGAGTTAGAAAGTGATTTTCTGGGTTTACTTAATTCTTGTCTCATTCTTTAATCTTCATGGGTATTGAATGATTTCTTGGGCAAGAGATTTCAAAAGAGTAATGGAGAGCTTGTTCTGAAATTCTGTTTCTGCAATTCAACCTTGATTAGTAACTCATATGCATTCATATTCATTGGATCATCCGGTTGTTTCTCTCCATAATCTTTGATTGTAATTTCATTTTTGTAATTTCTGTTATTTGATGCTATTGTAAAGTGTTCTTTGAAGCTTGTTCTAGAGTAGTGTTCTCTAGGGAAGAACAAAGTAGTGTTCTCTTGTTCTTGATCATTAGGAGTCTAATAGGGTTTTAGATTTCTATTCTTTATCTGGGGTTGATAAAGAGAGATTGTTGTAAAGCTTGTAAGAACTGAATTTTATAATAGTGGAACTCTAATCTAGTGTTGATTAGAAGAAATTGGTTGTAGCTTCTCTTGAGAAGTGAACCAGTATAAATTGCTTGTGTTGATTTTTTTTATCTCTATCTCTACAAGTAATCTTGTTCATTTGTTCTTGGTGTTATTATCATTACTCAATAAGTTTTGTTTTGAGCTATTGATTTCTTGTGCTGAGTAATTTGATTGATTAAAAGCATTCATGGTTTAAAAGTGATTAAGATCCTTTGACTTTGATTTTATAAATAATTTTAAAAGACCAAGTTTAAACCAATTCACCCTCCTTTTTGTTATTGTGGATATTCCTATTGTTTTCAAGTCCTCTATCACAACATTAATTTTTATAAAATCTAAGAACATAAATTAATCATAAAACATGAGATAACTCTTGTTGATCAAGAGCAAATCTTGTCTACACACCCACCCAACACATTAACTTTACACACACCCACTAAAAATTTGAGAACTCATTCAAATTAAAAAATATATATGAAACCCAAATTCAAAGGCACTATGTGAGTGTGAAGTTTCCTTTCTCACTCGCTCAACCCTTATGAGACTCTAACTCTCTCCCTCAACCTTTTCCAAATCCAAGACTCTTCCTCTCACAAAAGGTTGCATTCGACACCTCCCAAAGCTCCCATCGCCATCTCCTAAGAGAATTGTCATTGCCACCTATTTCCAGATATCAACACCTTTTTTCAAATTCCGCGTCGCATCCTGCTCCTGTAATCGTTGCCAACGAGACATTTATTATGATTGAAAATATTATTATTTTTGTTCAAATTTTTTTAATTTGTGAAAGCTTGACATAAATAATAAGTCTATTTCCAGACCATATCAATTTAGAACATGATGCTTAAATTGATTTCACTTAGGGTCGGTTCAAGGATAAAGCAACTAAAGTCCTTACTTTAGGCCTCCAAAAAAATTAGGCCTAAAAAATATATTGTTAGATACAGGGGGAGCTTGAAGAGAATCAAGATGCTGAGGATCTGAATCTTGGATAAGTTATAACTTTTACATGCCATTCAATTGAAGGCATATGTAATTCTTAGATGGATAAGAGTTCATCCTTTGATCCTTTGCATTGCATAAAAATCATTCATTGGTTTGCATTCATGGTTTAACAAAAGGCATATGTTCTATGAAAAAGATTTAAAGTATTTAGGATTGCATTGAAAAAGCCAAAGTGTTCAAAGCTTGTTTTGGAAAAACAATTTCGTACTGCTTTAATCGATTACCAGCTAATGGTAATCTATTATTTAAAGAACATTTTTATCGATTGAATTTGTTTTAATCGATTACATTAGTGATTTTAATCGATACATTGACGATTTAATCGATTATATTCAGTTACAACAGTCTGTTATAAATAGTTGTTGGGTCTTTTGAAAATCACAACACACTACTCTACGAAATTTTCATTGTTTTCAAAAGCCTTTTGAAAGTGAGAAAGAATATTTTGAGTTCTAAAACTCTTGTCCCACAAATTCTAAGTCTTCATTGTGCATTGAAAGATTTCTTATCGAGTAAGATATCAAAGAAGTGTTTGGAGAAGAAGTTCTCAAACTTGTTTTCAAACCTGATTGGCAAAACCATATTGATTCATATTCATTGGATCATCAGGTTGTCTCTCTCCATTTACTTTGATTGTAAATGTGTTTCTGGTTGTTTGTAATTATTACAAAAGTGTCTTAAAGCTTTTCTATAGTAGAGTTTGTAACACCCCAAAATATTGGAATCACAGTCAATTACTGAGGTAAAATGTTAATTAGAGGTAGTATAGAAGAATTTAGGAAAAATGACAAAAACGCCGCTGATATTTTGGGAAATGACCAAAATACCCCTAGGTATTTTAGCAAGATATTTTAAGAAGGAAATTTTATAAATACTCTGGGATGTTGGAAAAGTGATTAGAATACCCTTAGGGTGATACTTGCAGAAATACTCTGAATATTTTTTGAAATGACGATTTTACCCCTAGGATGAGTAATGAAATTACCAAAATGCCCTTTAGGTCAAACAATGATCAGATGGCTTTAGAAATTTGTGGGAATCTGAATATTGGATAAAATACTTTTAGATAACAAATTATTAGCAAGGTTGGTGGCAGAGAACCCTAAACTAGAATTTCTAGGAATTTTGGAAGATATTTTGAAAAGAGCTTAATCTAGACTACTTCAGGTATCAAAAAATTATAAGAAAAGGATGAACATAATCTATAGGATTTTCTCTTAATTATGAGAGGAATAGGTTTCCTAAATAAGGTAGTTTCATAAATTAAATAATTAAAAGCAAATTGGATCAATAAGAAAATAGAATTTGGCTATTACATGTAATAAGAGAAAAATTTGTTGATTTGGTTCCCTAAAATAAAGCCTTGGCCATGTGATAAAAAATCAATGGAGAAAAGCTTTAAGAAAATTCAAGAATAGCCACATGGATGATTAAGAGGCTTAAAGAATAGCCATTGGTCCAATGATAAAGTAAGGTAATAATGAATTAAGAAGACATTTATAGTTTTTTAAAGATCCCAACGGTCAAGAGTTAGATATATGAGATAGGATTATACCTTTAAAATTGTAAGAAGATCCAATGGTTAACGAATTCAGAATCAATATTTTACTAAAACGGGTTTTGGGAAAATTCAAGAAATGAAGAAAGCACGAAATTCTCTTAAAAGCTTGGCTAGTCCACGTGAATTGGTGACATTTGCTCTCCAAGTAAGCTATGGCACGTGTACCATCAAGAAGAATGAAGAAACCTTGAGAAAAATCAAGAATAAGGACACTTGGATGGTTAGAAATC